>JAJKFI010036714.1:0-11575 GCA_029204185.1 Lerista edwardsae
TGTGTGTGTGTGTGTGTGTGTGTGTGTGTGTGTGTGTGTGTGTGTGTTTAAAGAAAGTTCTGGGAACAGCAGGATTTTCTATCTTTAAAAAGTGTCTCCCAGCCAAAGCAATGATCTGCCAGACATTTCCCCTACACAAAGGAGAAATGGAATTGCACCATTTATTATTAACTTTGCTGCCGGACACTTCGGGCCCAGAATGTAAAGTACTGGCAGCGAATCTTGCCAACGAGGATTCCACTTTGCTCAGGCTATTAGCATCAAGCCCCCCCCTTCTCCCCCGCCCCCGCACTTAGAGCAAGATTGTTCCCTAGGTGCTAATGTAAGTGAGTAGAATTCAGAGTGTGCATCCAGCAGCTGCTATGTTAACAAGAATGAACTTCAGGTGCCTGAGATAATTCAGGACCCTTGTTGCTTTCAGTGGGAAGGTGGCTTTCATACCGACAACTGAACTTGCCATAGGCTGAGAGTGCAATCGTAACCTGGAGTTAGGCTGGCACAGTTAGGCTAGCAAAGTTTGGCTGACACAGGGACACTGCAAAGTATGTTTGGACCACCCTTGGAGTCAAAGAGGCAGCACACAGACATGCGTCATCCTCCCTGACTCCAAAAGTGGTCCAAACGTGCTTTACAGTGGTCCTTGTGTCAGCCAAACTTTGCTGGCCTAACTGTGCTGGCCTAACTCCAGGTTACGATTGCATTCTCACAGCATAATCCTAGTATAGGCATGAATATGCAGAAGTAAATCCCATTGTGATAAATTGGGCTTACTCCCAGGAAAGTGTGTATAGGACTGCAGCCTCAGTCTCCTGGGGACTTGTCCTCCACAGCCTCATTGCACTGAATGGAATTCCCATTCTGGTCAGGTGGTCTTCTGCTCAGTGCATGGTCTTCTGCTCAGCCCAATCCAACCCCTGAGCACCAGCGCCATTGCAGCTGTGCAAAAAAATGTGTGCATTGCACCCTATGGGGAGTGGGGGTGATTGGACTGCCTGTAGGAGGTGAGCGAAAATGTATTGCACTTACTGGTACTTCTGATCTCCAGCAGGTCTCTTTGGCCATACACTACCTATTTTTGATAAAGTTTTGAAAAGGGTTTGCCAGTGATTCCAGATCCCCCTACTCCCACCTTCCCCCAGCCCTGGCTCCTTCCCCCTTCTTGCCTAGAACCCCTCCCCCCATCCTCCTCCTCTTCCATCCCCCTCCCTGCCCGTAGCTAAATCTGGGCAGCCTTCGCAGCCTTTGTGACAGTATCAATTATAGCTGGACCTTTAGGGATGCACTGAACGTGATGATTTTTCTATAACGGGATTATTATAGGAAATGTACGCAGACTAATGAGAAATGTATGACCTGGGCATTGGGGTGGCATTGGGCCTAGGGCACGATCGCTCTGTTCCTATTTTTTCTTTCAAAACAAGTGTCACTACATTTTTTAAACAACTTCTTCTCATCGACAGCTTTAGCGTAGCATGAGCAAAATTGAAACAAAACAAAAACATTGATTACCAATTGGTTGGGTGGCTTTCCCTCCCAAGCCAGGTTTTGCGCCGCCACTACTGGGAACTCAGCTACCCGGAAGTTCAGCAATGATGTGATGACGTCATCACTGACTGTCCGGCTCCTTTGCTGAAATGGTTGCCAACCCCTGTTCCAAGCATGGAGTTATAATAACATGGAGAAGAAATGACGTCATATTTTTGAAGCCATGGTTCGGTCTAACAATATGGCCGACGCAATGGGTCTGGTCTAACAATATGGCTGACTCAGATCATTGCCGCGAAGGAGGATTGCCGCGGATTCTCGAATAAAAATCTCCCTGCCCGTGTGTAAAAGTTAATATAGATATGAAGAAATAAAATAAAAATAAAATATTACTTCATAAAGTATGCAGCCCTAAACAAACTGAAGTCCTAAACACTACACGCAAAGCAATCTGAAATGCTTGGAATCAGCATTTTGAGTATAAAAACATGGCCACTAAGCCCACCCCCTGGCGTCACTTCGTTCCTATCTAACTGCATGGGCAGGGCCACCTCCTGGTTCCAAGGGCTCAATCGCCTGTCTGGGGTCCTTCTCTCCCTTTCTTGGACTTTCTTTTCCTTTGCCTCCTCCTTCTGCCTTCCCTCCTTGTTTTCTCCTCCATGGCTTTCTTCTTTGCACTCTGCATCTTTCTCATCTTTCTCTGTTCTTTCCCCCTGCCCAAAATAAAGCTCTTGCCGGCAGCTCTTTAAAAGGGCTGATACCAGCTGCCTGGCTTTGCCCACTTGAGGATGCTGTCAGCGCTGTGACTGACAGCATCCCTGTGATGACTGACACTTGGCGATGATGTAATCGCTGGCGTTGAGGGAATGAGGCAGCTCTGCATAGCCTTTGCCGGGCCCCAGAGGGCTGTCGGAGCTCCCAGCATATCACTTGTGTGCTTGAGGAAGAGACACGTTACGTGCCAGCAGCACAAACTATGTGCCAATTTTTTTTAATGCATCCTAGCATACATTGAAAGTTAATGAGAACCTTTCAGCCAAATTCTGGGAAGTTAAGACTTTGGTAGCAGAGTTGAATTTTTGAATTATGGTGTTGGAGAAGACTCTTGAGAGTCCCCTGGACTGCAAGGAGATCCAATCGGTCAATCCTCCAGGAAGTCAAGCCTGATTGCTCCCTGGAAGGACAAATCCTGAAGCTGAAGCTCAAGTACTTTGACCACCTGATGAGAAGAGAGGACTCTTTAGAAAAAAACCCCTCATGCTGAGAAAGATTGAAGGCAAAAGGAGAAGGGGGCGGCAGAGGATGAGATGGTTAGACAGTGTCACCAAAGCAATGAACATGAAATTGGGCAAACTCCGGAAGCTAGTGGAGGACAGGGAGGCCTGGCGTGCTGTGGTCCATGGGGTCGCGAAGAGTCGGACACGACTTAGCGACTGAACAACAAGCAGAGTTGGGTGTTTGGTTGAACTGAACTCACGGTGTGCACTTGGGAGCACTTATGGGGATCTGCTTGTGCGTCCTAATGGGATTGAAATAATACAACCCCTTCACTTGCCAGGATGTTTTGACATTCTTATTGAATAATCGCAGAGGTCTCTTAAGCCCAAGTGCTTAGAAACTCCTGGAAAAACTTGCAGCATCTGGCTGCCTCTGATGAGTCATCTTCGGGGGCCAATGGGGAGTGCCTGAGCCGTATCATGTAGGTCACAAGCTCCTCATACTGTTGAACATAAGCGATTCATTCAGGGTTGCTCTGGGCATGGAGGCTACTGTTCCCATGATTCTGAGAGCTTTGGAACGCACTGTGCATGCATGGAAGTATTTAGCCCTTTTGTGGCGTCTACAGTCCATGCAGATGGTACGTGCTGGGAACAACTGTAGGTACACAGAGTCTTTACATGGGCTTGACATGGATAATATTGTCAGGAAAGGACCGATTCTTAGTAGTTTCTGTAACAGCCAATTGTCAGAGTCCGTTTATAAGCCTTCAGAACAAACAATCCAGATAATTTGGATGAGATGGAATAAATTTCGACAGCGGAACAGATCGCCAAGGGAGGTGGTGAGTTCTCCCTCACTGGAAACCTCCAAGCAGAGGCTTGACAGGAACCTGCTGAAGATGCTCTAGGATTATTTCCTGCTCCAGGCAGGGAGTTTGACTAGATGACCTTGTATGTCCCGCCCAACTCTATGATTCTATGAGATGTTTGGCTAAATAGTCTGGTACTTCCAAACTCATTGAAAAACATTTGACTCATTTAACAGTTTTAAAATAGATCTTAAGCCACACTATCTTAGGCTGTCTGTACATTGTGGGATGCACATTAATTTCTGTTAGATGGTAAACCCGGTAAATAACCGGGAGTGTTGCGTTATTTGTATCACCAAGCTTGTAAAGCACTTACTGCACGTGAAGCACTCTAAAAATAAGAAATGGGGGCGTCGCTGGGAGCCTCTGTTAGAACAAGGAACTTGCCAACCAGCACAATCCCTTTCTCCTTTCCTTTTTGCAAACCTCTGTAGTGCAGGGAGCTCTTTGTTTATTGGAACTTGAAGTCTGCCTGTCACCAATATGGAGTATAGCCCCCCCTCCTCCTCCCCCTCCTCCTCCTCCTCACTCCCTTGTCATCTTTGCTGCATTTCCCTGTCAGAAGCAGTTCTGTGTGCCTTCCCCAGCTGCAGCCCTGCAGGTGCTATTTAGCGAAGCAGGACCAATTGTCGTCTTTTCTCCACCTCTGTGCTCCAAAAGCCGGGAGAGGCGCTGACTGCCCTGGATGACTCAAGGCGGTGGGAGGTCTCGGAAAGTGGGCCAAGGTGGCAGCCTCGTTGGTAGCAAGAGGCAAGGGAAGAGCAGGGAGGATGTGAGAACGCTTAATGGCCCAGCAGGGAAGGAGGGAAGCTGCTTAGCACATTTGTGCGGGACTAAGCATGTCACTGCAGGCACAGTATGAAGTGTGTCATCTTGCATTTTTTACTAGGACACTTCCCTTCCAAAGAGAGCCAATAGAAGGTGGGCATATCTAGTTGATAACATTTGTGGGTGGAAGTAGATGGCATCAGATCAGGCTGGAAGGAGAAGGGAAGGAGTTTCCCAGGACTGCCTGCCGTAGTGTGATATTGTCAGCTGTCCTTGGCATCCAGTCTCAAAGCTAATCCTCTTGTTTTTAGGCTGAGAACTGTGACCCAGGGGCATAGCCAAAGAAGGGCAGGGGGTGCAATTGCACCGGGCAATAAGCTTTAGGGGGGTAACAAGCTGAGCTTGACACTAGTGGCCAAAATCGTGAAAACCCTGGTATGTATGAATAATACCACCATGTTATACATCATTGGAAAGTTAATTTAATGCAGAATGCAATGAAACACACAGAAAACACACAGAAAAATGTCCAAAAAACCCAGAGAAAATGAAAATACAACTGCGATGTCACTTCCTGTTTTGATGTCACTTCCGGAGCAACGTTTTGCCCTCTGCACCGGGCTACACTTCCATTAGCTACGCCTCTGCTCTGATCAGCTCTGCTGTTAGGGGCTTGAACCACAGACTTCCTACCTGTCAAATACACAGTCTTCCATTAATATTTCGCTTTGCAGGGGATTGTATTAGTCGAGGCTGATGGGCAGGGTAGCATTATCCTGACAGCTGAAAAAAATAACAAAAGTGTGATGCTCATCCATAAATAAGTCAAATCACCTGCACATTTTTTTCCTCTTATACTTGTGGCATAAGTCACACCACAGAACATTTGTACTCCATCCTACATTCAGGGAACAATTCTAACCTGGAGTTAGGCTGACACAGTTAGGCCAGCAAAGTTTGCCTGGCACAAGGGACACCGTAAAGCACATTTGGACCACTCTCAGAGTCAGGGAGGATGGCAAGTGTCTGTGTACTGGCCTTTCCAAGAGTGGTTCAAACATACTTTATAGTGTCCCTTGCGCCAGCCAAACTCTGCTGACCTAACTGTGCTGGCCTAAGTCCAGGTTAGGATTGCGCTCTTAAACATTTATCAACAGCCGAAACAGGAGATGGTGAGAGGGTAGAGAGCTATAAGTTTCTAATTCATGGTACTAAATTCAGGTTGACTTGCTTTATTTATTTATTGCTATTTGAAGTATGTGCTCTTCCCTCCTATGTGCTTTGGCAGTTCCCCATTTCAAGGTCTTCTGCATCTCTTTCTGGAGTTGATACATCATCAGCAAGAGGTCATAATGCCAAATGAATGACAGGACACTTTGCCTCTTGTGTTGCAGGTCTAGTGAGTCCCCTGGAAGTGTTCATGAACACAAGGAGTGTCGAAGTTGCTCGTGGCCAGACGGCAGTCTTGCCCTGTTCCTTTACCACGAGTGCTGCGCTCACTAACCTTAATGTCATCTGGATGGTCACCCCACTCTCCAATGCCAACCAACCTGAACAGGTATGGCACTAAACCTTTCTTGGTGGTAACATCTAGAAGAGATTTTGAAGAGCTCCAAAAGGATCTCTGTAAACTGGGGGCAAAATGGCAGATGCGCTTCTGTGTAAGTAAGTGTTAAGTACGGTAAGTCTGGACCACTCTTGGAGTCAGAGAGGCCAGCACACAGACATGTGCCATCCTTCCTGACTCCAAGAGTAGTCTAAACATGCTTTATGGTGGCCCTTGTGCTGGCCAATCTTTGCTGGCTTAGCTTATGCCAGCCTAACCGCAGTTTAGGATTGCACTCTTGATTACTGCTAAGGAGAGCGGTCATGTACCGTGAAGTGACAACATCAGATCATCATACATAATACAGTTTTTAGTATTAGTATTAATTCAAGTTCTACCCTGCCTTTCTGCCCCATATTGGGGAACCCAAGGAGGCTCACAGTATTAAAATTATAAACAATAAAATCAGAGAAAACAATAAAAAGATAAACAATTAAAACAGGAACATTAAAATCATTAAAAATTAAAAACTAAAAATTATTTTTTAAAAAAAAAATGAGCAGGGTTAGTGGGAACAAAGACTGTGTTCCCATAATGCACTGTCACAGCTAACTACTAATGAGCAATTGATAGCTAAAACTTTGAATTTACATAGACATAAGGGGGTTCTATGTGCTCTTGGATGTTAGTATGTGCACAGCACATAGTATGTTAGTATGTGCACAGCACACCACACAAAAAGGATCTTGATACAGTCATGCATACAGTGGCATCCACATTGCTTTTTCTGCATTGTTGTCTTGGTGTCCATATGCACATCATTCAATGTGAAAAGAGAAACTGAACATGCAACAGCACACTGTGAAGGGGGGGGGTTGCACTCTATACAAAATTCAGAAATAAAAGAAGAAACAATGAAAGATTCCCATTGCATTAATTGCATCCCACTTTTGGAAACCTGATCATTGGGAACCCCCAGACGGAAGGAGAAATTTGGTTTGGGTGAATTTTGGAAGCATCCCTTTATCTGTGCTGTTTCCAAGCAGGGAGGAAGCAAGCTAAAGCAAACAAGCTTTGAGTCTTCCCTTTAGGGAGCCCTTCAGTGTGGTTTCCCTTCCATCACTTAAGCCTACTGTGAGAGTACTTTGCCACGGTAGCAGAAGTCGAAATGGCGTGCATCGCAAGTATCTCGGCACTCCATATGGTTCATTCTCGTCTCCGAACACAGTTGTTGTTGTTTGAATTGCACTAAAACCACAGGGCGTTGAAGCCTGTGCATAATGAGGGAACCAGCTCTGATTGCAACCTTCACTTGGCTCACAGAGGTGTTGTCCTGTCTTTGTTTTCCAGGTTATTATTTACCAGGGGGGTCAGATTTTTGATGGTGCACCCCAGTTCTATGGGCGAGTGGGGTTTGCAATGACAATGCCAACCACCAGTGCCTCCATCTTCATCAACAACACCCAGCTCTCGGACACGGGGACCTACCAGTGTTTGGTCAACAACCTCCCAGACAGAGGGGGCAGGAATATTGGAGTCATTGGGCTCAACGTCTTGGGTACGTATTTTGGCAGAATAGTACAAAAAGGGTGAGGGATTTGTAGGTTAGGGGTGTTCAATGGGAATATCTTAGGTGTGGCTCTCAGAGATACAGTACGTGGCTGGTGAAATTTTTATTTTCTCTATTTACTATATTTATATGTAGGGGTGGAGTTTTTTGGTGATATTTTTTTTTCAAAAATTGCTTAATTAACATAGCAAATTGCAGTGTGGTGTGTTTTTATCCAAATTTTTATTGCAAATTGTACAAACAGCACAATAAATAAGGGTGAATGGCCCTACAAAGGCAAGCAGTCACTGGCGCACGCACACACCGGCCCAAAATAGCCTGCTCAGAAATTCCCAAGCTGCATTCTGATTGCTGTTTGGAGCGTCAGGAAACTGCTGCTTACTACTTGCACTTTCCAATAAAGTCGCCCCAGCATGCACTGTGAACTATGAACATGTGTGTTCATGCAAGTTTAAGCAAGCTCCTTCCTGTTTCTGCTCCTCCTCCTCCTGATCCCTTACTGAGAAGTATGTATGGATTCCTCAAAACTGTGTCAAAAATAAACAAAAGTGTTATTTTTATGAAATTGATCAAAATTTGTGTCAAACTGTCGAAATAAGCAAAAGCAGTGGTTTTTTTTTATGTTTTGACCTAAATTTTGTTTTATGTAGTGTTTTCAGTAGAAATTCTCATTATTTAGTGTTCTGTGTTGATCACCAACCTCCCCCCCCCATCCCTATCTACAGTATATGCCATGTTTTAATGGTTGTTTTCAAAGCCATGTATGATATGACTGTTTTAGAGCGCAAGCCTAACCTGGAGTTAGGCCAGCACAGTTAGGCCAGCACAGTTAGGCCAGCACAGTTTGGCCTGAACAAGGGACACCGTAAAGTATGCTTGGACCACTCAGGAGGGCCATAGCTCAATGGAAAAGCAACTTTGCGCATCAAAGCTCTTAGGTTCAATCTTCTCTAGAATTCTGGAGTGTTCCTGTCAATCTGTATCAACAACACTGAGCTAGAAGCGCCTATCATCTGCATCCGTATAAGGCAGCATTGAAGAGACTGACTCAAAGGCCCTTATTGTTGGCTGTACGTGTGAACTACTGGTTAAAAGTGTCACAAATGTGCCGTAAAACACATTTTGGGAGGAGGTGGGAGGAGGGAGCGCTGGCACTAATGAGCACTAGTCAGCGCTGATGACTGCTGAGTGTTTCGCAGTGTAGGGAGAGGTAAGGAGGAGCCAGAACTGGGTGGGGGAAGGGGAGGATCGGGCCCACAGGGGTGGTGGTTCCTGGTTCCTTCCACCACTGGTTCCTTCCACCACCCAGTGGTGGTTCCTTCCACCACTGGGTCCTAAGCCCCACCTGAGGGCGGGCAGCCCAACACTGCCAGCAGATCCAGCAGAGACTAGAGGAGTCCAGCTGCGGGCACTTGGGCTTTCCCCAGGGGAAGGGGACGAACATCCCCTTCCCCCAAACTGACACCGGCGACTGCCACAGATCCCATGGGGTGCAGAAGTAGCCATTTTGCTACCGCTGCTCCTATGGGATTGGGCTGTCTGCCTCCTAGAATGACATATCCCTCATGGCCTTTTGGAGAGGGCTCAAATCGTACCTATTTAGTCTGGCCTTTGGATGACCGTGTGGCTGTCTGCCTTCTGTCCCTCTGGTATATTGTCATAGTTTGTTTTACTCCCCTGGTCAATTGTTTTTCCCACCCTCCAATACGTCCTGCTATCGAGAATTGGGTCTAACTTTCATTCCTGTTTCATTTCATTTCATAATGTTTAATTTATTGTTGTTGTTTTAATATGTTGTTTTAATGTGTTTTACTTATTATTTTACTTATTATGGTTACATTGAATCTTGTTTTGTTATCTGTAAGCCGCTTTGGGCATTTGCTTCGGCATAGGAAAGGCGGGATATAAACTCTTCAAACAAATAAAATAAATAAATAAATAAATAAATAAAATAAATAAATAAATAAATAAATAAATAAGTATCCCCTTCCCCATTCCTGACAATCTCAGGAATTTCCTAGTATTGGGAAGCCAGAGCAATTACAGACATGGGCTTGGCTAAAGAAGTGCAGGGGGTGCACTTACACTGGGCAACAAGCTTTAGGGGGGCAACAAGCTGAGCTTGAAACTAGTGCACCAAAATTGTGAAAACCTCAGTAAATATGAATAATACCATCTTGTTATATATCATTGAAAAAGTAATTTCATGCAGAATGCAATGAAACAAACCAGAGTGTAATATCTTTACTTTGTCAAAAGTTATGGCCAAAAAAACACAGAGAAATGAAAATACAACTGTGACATCACTTCCTGCTGTGATGTCACTTGTGGGACAATGTTTTGCCCTCTGCACTGGGCTACACTTTCATTAGCTATGCCCCTGGTTACAGAGATGTGGGAACTTCACAGCATCTGGCTTTTCTTACCATAATGCTGTGGCAGGAGATTCTGCAGAGACTTTTCTTGTATGCCACTTGTGGATCCAGAAATGCTCTTCATGTGTGGTCTTAACAAACCTGTGTTTCCTTGGCTCCAGCTATCCTGGTTATTTAGCTTCCAAAGCTTTCTTTATTCTAAAAGAAGCACTGATCTGCTGTTGTGTGACCCAAGGTGGTTTACAACAAAAGACACCAATTATCAATAACATAACTGCAACAAACTCATCACAAAAAATGAAAACATATTCCAAAACAGCAGCCAAAATAGAAGAGGCCAGTATGACCATCAGCCTATGTGAAAGACCTCCTTACATTAGAATCATAGAATCATAGAGTTGGAAGGGACCTACAAGGTCATCTAGTCCAACCCCCTGCCTGTAGCAGGAAATCCTCCTAGAGCATCTCCAGCAGGTGCCTGTCAAGCCTCTGTTTGAAGATCTCCCGTGAGGGAAAATCCACCACCTCCCTTGGCAGACTATTCCACTGTCGAACGCCCTTATCGTCAAGAAGTTCTTCCTGATGTCCAGCCGGAATCTCCTCTCTTGCAGTTTGTACCCAGCGGCATCATGCAGCCGGAACGCTGGGCGGGAGGAACAGGTGAGCGGCAGCCCGCCTGTTGTGTACCGCTCCGTTTCGCTGTCTTCCCCGCCCCCGTGGGGGCGGGGAAGACGGCAAAATGGAGCGGTACGCTACGGGCAGGCTGCCGCTCACCTGTTCCTCCTGCCCAGCGTTCCGGCTGCATGACGCCGCTGTTTGTACCCATTGGACCTAGTTCTATTGTCAAAGGTAGATAAGAACAGATTTGTCCCTTCTTCTTTATGACAGCCCTTCAGATATTTGAAGAATGCTATCATATCCCCTCTCAGTCTTCTCTTCTCCAAGCTAAATATACCCAGTTCCCTCAACCTTTCCTCATAGGACTTGTTTTCCAGACCCCTGATCATCTTCGTTGCTCTTCTCTGAACCCGCTCCAATAGTAGGCTACTTCAGAATGCCAGGTGCAAGGAAGTGGCAACAGGATGAAAGCATCTTGTTGTCTACTGAGCTCCCTGAGGCACCTGGTGGGCCACTGTGAGGGCGCAATCCTATGCAGCGCCGGAATGGCGAGGCCGACTCGGCAGCGCCATATCCGACGCTGCACTGGAGAGGCTGGAGCCCCCCATGGCAAGGGAGCGTTTGCTACCTTACTGAGGCTGGAGCCTCCCCGATGTGATCCTCAGATCTGCGCCTGCTAAAGAGCGGGCGCAGATCTGAGGAGACCGTGTGTCCCGAATCGGGGCCTCACGGCCTTGAGGCCTTGCAGACAGGCCTAGGATGTGGCCATATGGCCACTTCACAAACCTGGCCCCACCCTGCCCAAGACCCGCCCCGCCTCCCTCCCTCTAATCCCCATGCCGCCTCGGCACAGAGCCTCCCTTGTGCGGACCGAGGGAGGCTCAGTGCGGGCGCAGCAGGGCCGGCGCTGTCTGTTGCTCGAGTGCTGACCCAGGGGGGCTGCTAGACACCCCTGTGTCAGCGCTAAGTGCCAGATAGGATGGCACTGTGAGATATAGGAAGCTGGACTAGATGGGCCTTTGACCTGATCCAGCAGGGCTCTTCTTATGTTCTTCTCAGCACGTGCACGCACGCACGCACACACACACACACACACACACACACACACACACACACACACACAC
>JAJKFI010036723.1:0-11605 GCA_029204185.1 Lerista edwardsae
TGTGTGTGTGTGTGTGTGTGTGTGTGTGTGTGTGTGTGTGTGTGTGTTTAAAGAAAGTTCTGGGAACAGCAGGATTTTCTATCTTTAAAAAGTGTCTCCCAGCCAAAGCAATGATCTGCCAGACATTTCCCCTACACAAAGGAGAAATGGAATTGCACCATTTATTATTAACTTTGCTGCCGGACACTTCGGGCCCAGAATGTAAAGTACTGGCAGCGAATCTTGCCAACGAGGATTCCACTTTGCTCAGGCTATTAGCATCAAGCCCCCCCCTTCTCCCCCGCCCCCGCACTTAGAGCAAGATTGTTCCCTAGGTGCTAATGTAAGTGAGTAGAATTCAGAGTGTGCATCCAGCAGCTGCTATGTTAACAAGAATGAACTTCAGGTGCCTGAGATAATTCAGGACCCTTGTTGCTTTCAGTGGGAAGGTGGCTTTCATACCGACAACTGAACTTGCCATAGGCTGAGAGTGCAATCGTAACCTGGAGTTAGGCTGGCACAGTTAGGCTAGCAAAGTTTGGCTGACACAGGGACACTGCAAAGTATGTTTGGACCACCCTTGGAGTCAAAGAGGCAGCACACAGACATGCGTCATCCTCCCTGACTCCAAAAGTGGTCCAAACGTGCTTTACAGTGGTCCTTGTGTCAGCCAAACTTTGCTGGCCTAACTGTGCTGGCCTAACTCCAGGTTACGATTGCATTCTCACAGCATAATCCTAGTATAGGCATGAATATGCAGAAGTAAATCCCATTGTGATAAATTGGGCTTACTCCCAGGAAAGTGTGTATAGGACTGCAGCCTCAGTCTCCTGGGGACTTGTCCTCCACAGCCTCATTGCACTGAATGGAATTCCCATTCTGGTCAGGTGGTCTTCTGCTCAGTGCATGGTCTTCTGCTCAGCCCAATCCAACCCCTGAGCACCAGCGCCATTGCAGCTGTGCAAAAAAATGTGTGCATTGCACCCTATGGGGAGTGGGGGTGATTGGACTGCCTGTAGGAGGTGAGCGAAAATGTATTGCACTTACTGGTACTTCTGATCTCCAGCAGGTCTCTTTGGCCATACACTACCTATTTTTGATAAAGTTTTGAAAAGGGTTTGCCAGTGATTCCAGATCCCCCTACTCCCACCTTCCCCCAGCCCTGGCTCCTTCCCCCTTCTTGCCTAGAACCCCTCCCCCCATCCTCCTCCTCTTCCATCCCCCTCCCTGCCCGTAGCTAAATCTGGGCAGCCTTCGCAGCCTTTGTGACAGTATCAATTATAGCTGGACCTTTAGGGATGCTGGACCAATTATAGCTGGACCTGAACGTGATGATTTTTCTATAACGGGATTATTATAGGAAATGTACGCAGACTAATGAGAAATGTATGACCTGGGCATTGGGGTGGCATTGGGCCTAGGGCACGATCGCTCTGTTCCTATTTTTTCTTTCAAAACAAGTGTCACTACATTTTTTAAACAACTTCTTCTCATCGACAGCTTTAGCGTAGCATGAGCAAAATTGAAACAAAACAAAAACATTGATTACCAATTGGTTGGGTGGCTTTCCCTCCCAAGCCAGGTTTTGCGCCGCCACTACTGGGAACTCAGCTACCCGGAAGTTCAGCAATGATGTGATGACGTCATCACTGACTGTCCGGCTCCTTTGCTGAAATGGTTGCCAACCCCTGTTCCAAGCATGGAGTTATAATAACATGGAGAAGAAATGACGTCATATTTTTGAAGCCATGGTCCGGTCTAACAATATGGCCGACGCAATGGGTCTGGTCTAACAATATGGCTGACTCAGATCATTGCCGCGAAGGAGGATTGCCGCGGATTCTCGAATAAAAATCTCCCTGCCCGTGTGTAAAAGTTAATATAGATATGAAGAAATAAAATAAAAATAAAATATTACTTCATAAAGTATGCAGCCCTAAACAAACTGAAGTCCTAAACACTACACGCAAAGCAATCTGAAATGCTTGGAATCAGCATTTTGAGTATAAAAACATGGCCACTAAGCCCACCCCCTGGCGTCACTTCGTTCCTATCTAACTGCATGGGCAGGGCCACCTCCTGGTTCCAAGGGCTCAATCGCCTGTCTGGGGTCCTTCTCTCCCTTTCTTGGACTTTCTTTTCCTTTGCCTCCTCCTTCTGCCTTCCCTCCTTGTTTTCTCCTCCATGGCTTTCTTCTTTGCACTCTGCATCTTTCTCATCTTTCTCTGTTCTTTCCCCCTGCCCAAAATAAAGCTCTTGCCGGCAGCTCTTTAAAAGGGCTGATACCAGCTGCCTGGCTTTGCCCACTTGAGGATGCTGTCAGCTCTGTGACTGACAGCATCCCTGTGATGACTGACACTTGGCGATGATGTAATCGCTGGCGTTGAGGGAATGAGGCAGCTCTGCATAGCCTTTGCCGGGCCCCAGAGGGCTGTCGGAGCTCCCAGCATATCACTTGTGTGCTTGAGGAAGAGACACGTTACGTGCCAGCAGCACAAACTATGTGCCAATTTTTTTTAATGCATCCTAGCATACATTGAAAGTTAATGAGAACCTTTCAGCCAAATTCTGGGAAGTTAAGACTTTGGTAGCAGAGTTGAATTTTTGAATTATGGTGTTGGAGAAGACTCTTGAGAGTCCCCTGGACTGCAAGGAGATCCAATCGGTCAATCCTCCAGGAAGTCAAACCTGATTGCTCCCTGGAAGGACAAATCCTGAAGCTGAAGCTCAAGTACTTTGACCACCTGATGAGAAGAGAGGACTCTTTAGAAAAAAACCCCTCATGCTGAGAAAGATTGAAGGCAAAAGGAGAAGGGGGCGGCAGAGGATGAGATGGTTAGACAGTGTCACCAAAGCAATGAACATGAAATTGGGCGAACTCCGGAAGCTAGTGGAGGACAGGGAGGCCTGGCGTGCTGTGGTCCATGGGGTCGCGAAGAGTCGGACACGACTTAGCGACTGAACAACAAGCAGAGTTGGGTGTTTGGTTGAACTGAACTCACGGTGTGCACTTGGGAGCACTTATGGGGATCTGCTTGTGCGTCCTAATGGGATTGAAATAATACAACCCCTTCACTTGCCAGGATGTTTTGACATTCTTATTGAATAATCGCAGAGGTCTCTTAAGCCCAAGTGCTTAGAAACTCCTGGAAAAACTTGCAGCATCTGGCTGCCTCTGATGAGTCATCTTCGGGGGCCAATGGGGAGTGCCTGAGCAGTATCATGTAGGTCACAAGCTCCTCATACTGTTGAACATAAGCGATTCATTCAGGGTTGCTCTGGGCATGGAGGCTACTGTTCCCATGATTCTGAGAGCTTTGGAACGCACTGTGCATGCATGGAAGTATTTAGGACTTTTGTGGCGTCTACAGTCCATGCAGATGGTACGTGCTGGGAACAACTGTAGGTACACAGAGTCTTTACATGGGCTTGACATGGATAATATTGTCAGGAAAGGACCGATTCTTAGTAGTTTCTGTAACAGCCAATTGTCAGAGTCCGTTTATAAGCCTTCAGAACAAACAATCCAGATAATTTGGATGAGATGGAATAAATTTCGACAGCGGAACAGATCGCCAAGGGAGGTGGTGAGTTCTCCCTCACTGGAAACCTCCAAGCAGAGGCTTGACAGGAACCTGCTGAAGATGCTCTAGGATTATTTCCTGCTCCAGGCAGGGGGTTTGACTAGATGACCTTGTATGTCCCGCCCAACTCTATGATTCTATGAGATGTTTGGCTAAATAGTCTGGTACTTCCAAACTCATTGAAAAACATTTGACTCATTTAACAGTTTTAAAATAGATCTTAAGCCACACTATCTTAGGCTGTCTGTACATTGTGGGATGCACATTAATTTCTGTTAGATGGTAAACCCGGTAAATAACCGGGAGTGTTGCGTTATTTGTATCACCAAGCTTGTAAAGCACTTACTGCACGTGAAGCACTCTAAAAATAAGAAATGGGGGCGTCGCTGGGAGCCTCTGTTAGAACAAGGAACTTGCCAACCAGCACAATCCCTTTCTCCTTTCCTTTTTGCAAACCTCTGTAGTGCAGGGAGCTCTTTGTTTATTGGAACTTGAAGTCTGCCTGTCACCAATATGGAGTATAGCCCCCCCTCCTCCTCCCCCTCCTCCTCCTCCTCACTCCCTTGTCATCTTTGCTGCATTTCCCTGTCAGAAGCAGTTCTGTGTGCCTTCCCCAGCTGCAGCCCTGCAGGTGCTATTTAGCGAAGCAGGAACAATTGTCGTCTTTTCTCCACCTCTGTGCTCCAAAAGCCGGGAGAGGCGCTGACTGCCCTGGATGACTCAAGGCGGTGGGAGGTCTCGGAAAGTGGGCCAAGGTGGCAGCCTCGTTGGTAGCAAGAGGCAAGGGAAGAGCAGGGAGGATGTGAGAACGCTTAATGGCCCAGCAGGGAAGGAGGGAAGCTGCTTAGCACATTTGTGCGGGACTAAGCATGTCACTGCAGGCACAGTATGAAGTGTGTCATCTTGCATTTTTTACTAGGACACTTCCCTTCCAAAGAGAGCCAATAGAAGGTGGGCATATCTAGTTGATAACATTTGTGGGTGGAAGTAGATGGCATCAGATCAGGCTGGAAGGAGAAGGGAAGGAGTTTCCCAGGACTGCCTGCCGTAGTGTGATATTGTCAGCTCTCCTTGGCATCCAGTCTCAAAGCTAATCCTCTTGTTTTTAGGCTGAGAACTGTGACCCAGGGGCATAGCCAAAGAAGGGCAGGGGGTGCAATTGCACCGGGCAATAAGCTTTAGGGGGGTAACAAGCTGAGCTTGACACTAGTGGCCAAAATCGTGAAAACCCTGGTATGTATGAATAATACCACCATGTTATACATCATTGGAAAGTTAATTTAATGCAGAATGCAATGAAACACACAGAAAACACACAGAAAAATGTCCAAAAAACCCAGAGAAAATGAAAATACAACTGCGATGTCACTTCCTGTTTTGATGTCACTTCCGGAGCAACGTTTTGCCCTCTGCACCGGGCTACACTTCCATTAGCTACGCCTCTGCTCTGACCAGCTCTGCTGTTAGGGGCTTGAACCACAGACTTCCTACCTGTCAAATACACAGTCTTCCATTAATATTTCGCTTTGCAGGGGATTGTATTAGTCGAGGCTGATGGGCAGGGTAGCATTATCCTGACAGCTGAAAAAAATAACAAAAGTGTGATGCTCATCCATAAATAAGTCAAATCACCTGCACATTTTTTTCCTCTTATACTTGTGGCATAAGTCACACCACAGAACATTTGTACTCCATCCTACATTCAGGGAACAATTCTAACCTGGAGTTAGGCTGACACAGTTAGGCCAGCAAAGTTTGCCTGGCACAAGGGACACCGTAAAGCACATTTGGACCACTCTCAGAGTCAGGGAGGATGGCAAGTGTCTGTGTACTGGCCTTTCCAAGAGTGGTTCAAACATACTTTATAGTGTCCCTTGCGCCAGCCAAACTCTGCTGACCTAACTGTGCTGGCCTAAGTCCAGGTTAGGATTGCGCTCTTAAACATTTATCAACAGCCGAAACAGGAGATGGGGGAGATGGTAGAGAGCTATAAGTTTCTAATTCATGGTACTAAATTCAGGTTGACTTGCTTTATTTATTGCTGTTTGAAGTATGTGCTCTTCCCTCCTATGTGCTTTGGCAGTTCCCCATTTCAAGGTCTTCTGCATCTCTTTCTGGAGTTGATACATCATCAGCAAGAGGTCATAATGCCAAATGAATGACAGGACACTTTGCCTCTTGTGTTGCAGGTCTAGTGAGTCCCCTGGAAGTGTTCATGAACACAAGGAGTGTCGAAGTTGCTCGTGGCCAGACGGCAGTCTTGCCCTGTTCCTTTACCACGGGTGCTGCGCTCACTAACCTTAATGTCATCTGGATGGTCACCCCACTCTCCAATGCCAACCAACCTGAACAGGTATGGCACTAAACCTTTCTTGGTGGTCACATCTAGAAGAGATTTTGAAGAGCTCCAAAAGGATCTCTGTAAACTGGGGGAATTGGCAGCAAAATGGCAGATGCGCTTCTGTGTAAGTAAGTGTAAGTCTGTGTAAGTAAGTAAGTAAGTCTGGACCACTCTTGGAGTCAGAGAGGCCAGCACACAGACATGTGCCATCCTTCCTGACTCCAAGAGTAGTCTAAACATGCTTTATGGTGGCCCTTGTGCTGGCCAATCTTTGCTGGCTTAGCTTATGCCAGCCTAACCGCAGTTTAGGATTGCACTCTTGATTACTGCTAAGGAGAGCGGTCATGTACCGTGAAGTGACAACATCAGATCATCATACATAATACAGTTTTTAGTATTAGTATTAATTGAAGTTCTACCCTGCCTTTCTGCCCCATATTGGGGAACTCAAGGAGGCTCACAGTATTAAAATTATAAACAATAAAATCAGAGAAAACAATAAAAAGATAAACAATTAAAACAGGAACATTAAAATCATTAAAAATTAAAAACTAAAAATTATTTTTTTTAAAAAAAATGAGCAGGGTTAGTGGGAACAAAGACTGTGTTCCCATAATGCATGGTCACAGCTGACTACTAATGAGCAATTGATAGCTAAAACTTTGAATTTACATAGACATAAGGGGGTTGTATGTGCTCTTGGATGTTAGTATGTGCACAGCACATAGTATGTTAGTATGTGCACAGCACACCACACAAAAAGGATCTTGATACAGTCATGCATACAGTGGCATCCACATTGCTTTTTCTGCATTGTTGTCTTGGTGTCCATATGCACATCATTCAATGTGAAAAGAGAAACTGAACATGCAACAGCACACTGTGAAGGGGGGGGTTGCACTCTATACAAAATTCAGAAATAAAAGAAGAAACAATGAAAGATTCCCATTGCATTAATTGCATCCCACTTTTGGAAACCTGATCATTGGGAACCCCCAGACGGAAGGAGAAATTTGGTTTGGGTGAATTTTGGAAGCATCCCTTTATCTGTGCTGTTTCCAAGCAGGGAGGAAGCAAGCTAAAGCAAACAAGCTTTGAGTCTTCCCTTTAGGGAGCCCTTCAGTGTGGTTTCCCCTCCATCACTTAAGCCTACTGTGAGAGTACTTTGCCACGGTAGCAGAAGTCGAAATGGCGTGCATCGCAAGTATCTCGGCACTCCATATGGTTCATTCTCGTCTCCGAACACAGTTGTTGTTGTTTGAATTGCACTAAAACCACAGGGCGTTGAAGCCTGTGCATAATGAGGGAACCAGCTCTGATTGCAACCTTCACTTGGCTCAAAGAGGTGTTGTCCTGTCTTTGTTTTCCAGGTTATTATTTACCAGGGGGGTCAGATTTTTGATGGTGCACCCCAGTTCTACGGGCGAGTGGGGTTTGCAATGACAATGCCAACCACCAGTGCCTCCATCTTCATCAACAACACCCAGCTCTCGGACACGGGGACCTACCAGTGTTTGGTCAACAACCTCCCAGACAGAGGGGGCAGGAATATTGGAGTCATTGGGCTCAACGTCTTGGGTACGTATTTTGGCAGAATAGTACAAACAGGGTGAGGGATTTGTAGGTTAGGGGTGTTCAATGGGAATATTTTAGGTGTGGCTCTCAGAGAAACAGTACATGGCTGGTGAAATTTTTATTTTCTCTATGTACTATATATGTAGGGGTGGAGTTTTTTGGTGATCTTTTTTTACAAAAATTGCTTAATTAAGATAGCAAATTGCAGTGTGGTGTGTTTTTATCCAAATTTTTATTGCAAATTGTACAAACAGTGCAATAAATAAGGGTGAATGGCCCTACAAAGGCAAGCAGTCACTGGCGCACGCACACACCGGCCCAAAATAGCCTGCTCAGAAATTCCCAAGCTGCATTCTGATTGCTGTTTGGAGCGTCAGGAAACTGCTGCTTACTACTTGCACTTTCCAATAAAGTCGCCCCAGCATGCACTGTGAACTATGAACATGTGTGTTCATGCAAGTTTAAGCAAGCTCCTTCCTGTTTCTGCTCCTCCTCCTCCTGATCCCTTACTGAGAAGTATGTATGGATTCCTCAAAACTGTGTCAAAAATAAACAAAAGTGTTATTTTTATGAAATTGATCAAAATTTGTGTCAAACTGTCGAAATAAGCAAAAGCAGTGGTTTTTTTTATGTTTTGACCTAAATTTTGTTTTATGTAGTGTTTTCAGTAGAAATTCTCATTATTTAGTGTTCTGTGTTGATCACCAACCTCCCCCCCCCATCCCTATCTACAGTATATGCCATGTTTTAATGGTTGTTTTCAAAGCCATGTATGATATGACTGTTTTAGAGCGCAAGCCTAACCTGGAGTTAGGCCAGCACAGTTAGGCCAGCACAGTTAGGCCAGCACAGTTTGGCCTGAACAAGGGACACCGTAAAGTATGCTTGGACCACTCAGGAGGGCCATAGCTCAATGGAAAAGCAACTTTGCGCATCAAAGCTCTTAGGTTCAATCTTCTCTAGAATTCTGGAGTGTTCCTGTCAATCTGTATCAACAACACTGAGCTAGAAGCGCCTATCATCTGCATCCGTATAAGGCAGCATTGAAGAGACTGACTCAAAGGCCCTTATTGTTGGCTGTACGTGTGAACTACTGGTTAAAAGTGTCACAAATGTGCCGTAAAACACATTTTGGGAGGAGGTGGGAGGAGGGAGCGCTGGCACTAATGAGCACTAGTCAGCGCTGATGACTGCTGAGTGTTTCGCAGTGTAGGGAGAGGTAAGGAGGAGCCAGAACTGGGTGGGGGAAGGGGAGGATCGGGCCCACAGGGGTGGTGGTTCCTGGTTCCTTCCACCACTGGTTCCTTCCACCACCCAGTGGTGGTTCCTTCCACCACTGGGTCCTAAGCCCCACCTGAGGGCGGGCAGCCCAACACTGCCAGCAGATCCAGCAGAGACTAGAGGAGTCCAGCTGCGGGCACTTGGGCTTTCCCCAGGGGAAGGGGACGAACATCCCCTTCCCCCAAACTGACACCGGCGACTGCCACAGATCCCATGGGGTGCAGAAGTAGCCATTTTGCTACCGCTGCTCCTATGGGATTGGGCTGTCTGCCTCCTAGAATGACATATCCCTCATGGCCTTTTGGAGAGGGCTCAAATCGTACCTATTTAGTCTGGCCTTTGGATGACCGTGTGGCTGTCTGCCTTCTGTCCCTCTGGTATATTGTCATAGTTTGTTTTACTCCCCTGGTCAATTGTTTTTCCCACCCTCCAATACGTCCTGCTATCGAGAATTGGGTCTAACTTTCATTCCTGTTTCATTTCATTTCATAATGTTTAATTTATTGTTGTTGTTTTAATATGTTGTTTTAATGTGTTTTACTTATTATTTTACTTATTATGGTTACATTGAATCTTGTTTTGTTATCTGTAAGCCGCTTTGGGCATTTGCTTCGGCATAGGAAAGGCGGGATATAAACTCTTCAAACAAATAAAATAAATAAATAAATAAATAAAATAAATAAATAAATAAATAAATAAATAAATAAGTATCCCCTTCCCCATTCCTGACAATCTCAGGAATTTCCTAGTATTGGGAAGCCAGAGCAATTACAGACATGGGCTTGGCTAAAGAAGTGCAGGGGGTGCACTTACACTGGGCAACAAGCTTTAGGGGGGCAACAAGCTGAGCTTGAAACTAGTGCACCAAAATTGTGAAAACCTCAGTAAATATGAATAATACCATCTTGTTATATATCATTGAAAAAGTAATTTCATGCAGAATGCAATGAAACAAACCAGAGTGTAATATCTTTACTTTGTCAAAAGTTATGGCCAAAAAAACACAGAGAAATGAAAATACAACTGTGACATCACTTCCTGCTGTGATGTCACTTGTGGGACAATGTTTTGCCCTCTGCACTGGGCTACACTTTCATTAGCTATGCCCCTGGTTACAGAGATGTGGGAACTTCACAGCATCTGGCTTTTCTTACCATAATGCTGTGGCAGGAGATTCTGCAGAGACTTTTCTTGTATGCCACTTGTGGATCCAGAAATGCTCTTCATGTGTGGTCTTAACAAACCTGTGTTTCCTTGGCTCCAGCTATCCTGGTTATTTAGCTTCCAAAGCTTTCTTTATTCTAAAAGAAGCACTGATCTGCTGTTGTGTGACCCAAGGTGGTTTACAACAAAAGACACCAATTATCAATAACATAACTGCAACAAACTCATCACAAAAAATGAAAACATATTCCAAAACAGCAGCCAAAATAGAAGAGGCCAGTATGACCATCAGCCTATGTGAAAGACCTCCTTACATTAGAATCATAGAATCATAGAGTTGGAAGGGACCTACAAGGTCATCTAGTCCAACCCCCTGCCTGTAGCAGGAAATCCTCCTAGAGCATCTCCAGCAGGTGCCTGTCAAGCCTCTGTTTGAAGATCTCCCGTGAGGGAAAATCCACCACCTCCCTTGGCAGACTATTCCACTGTCGAACGCCCTTATCGTCAAGAAGTTCTTCCTGATGTCCAGCCGGAATCTCCTCTCTTGCAGTTTGTACCCAGCGGCATCATGCAGCCGGAACGCTGGGCGGGAGGAACAGGTGAGCGGCAGCCCGCCTGTTGTGTACCGCTCCGTTTCGCTGTCTTCCCCGCCCCCGTGGGGGCGGGGAAGACGGCAAAATGGAGCGGTACGCTACGGGCAGGCTGCCGCTCACCTGTTCCTCCTGCCCAGCGTTCCGGCTGCATGACGCCGCTGTTTGTACCCATTGGACCTAGTTCTATTGTCAAAGGTAGATAAGAACAGATTTGTCCCTTCTTCTTTATGACAGCCCTTCAGATATTTGAAGAATGCTATCATATCCCCTCTCAGTCTTCTCTTCTCCAAGCTAAATATACCCAGTTCCCTCAACCTTTCCTCATAGGACTTGTTTTCCAGACCCCTGATCATCTTCGTTGCTCTTCTCTGAACCCGCTCCAATAGTAGGCTACTTCAGAATGCCAGGTGCAAGGAAGTGGCAACAGGATGAAAGCATCTTGTTGTCTACTGAGCTCCCTGAGGCACCTGGTGGGCCACTGTGAGGGCGCAATCCTATGCAGCGCCGGAATGGCGAGGCCGACTCGGCAGCGCCATATCCGACGCTGCACTGGAGAGGCTGGAGCCCCCCATGGCAAGGGAGCGTTTGCTACCTTACTGAGGCTGGAGCCTCCCCGATGTGATCCTCAGATCTGCGCCTGCTAAAGAGCGGGCGCAGATCTGAGGAGACCGTGTGTCCCGAATCGGGGCCTCACGGCCTTGAGGCCTTGCAGACAGGCCTAGGATGTGGCCATATGGCCACTTCACAAACCTGGCCCCACCCTGCCCAAGACCCGCCCCGCCTCCCTCCCTCTAATCCCCATGCCGCCTCGGCACAGAGCCTCCCTTGTGCGGACCGAGGGAGGCTCAGTGCGGGCGCAGCAGGGCCGGCGCTGTCTGTTGCTCGAGTGCTGACCCAGGGGGGCTGCTAGACACCCCTGTGTCAGCGCTAAGTGCCAGATAGGATGGCACTGTGAGATATAGGAAGCTGGACTAGATGGGCCTTTGACCTGATCCAGCAGGGCTCTTCTTATGTTCTTCTCAGCACGTGCACGCACGCACGCACACACACACACACACACACACACACACACACACACACACACACAC
>JAJKFI010036732.1:0-16703 GCA_029204185.1 Lerista edwardsae
GGTCTCCAAGCCCCCAACTCTGCTATTATTCACACAAATTCACAACAAGTTCAGATCAGCGTACCCTGATTATGTTATTACTTTCAACAGAATGAAAGAGGAAGATTTGTAGAACCTGATGCTGTTTCCTCCCCCTTTGAGCCTTCAATATTTGACCTCAGTGTAAGACTAGTGATGTTAATAGGGACACTGGATAATCCACAGTCCTCCAGATGTCATATTGTCTACACTGATCTGAGCCCTGCCTAAAGGTGCCGCTAAAAATGCAGTATTCTTTAAAACCATATTATTGCCAGTATTAAGATACCATGAAGAAGAGACAGAACTGAGTGGCTGTTAGAGTCCCCCAGAATAAGCCCCAGCAGCCCCTATGGGGCTACTCTGGCTAGTGCCAGGAAAATCACTGGAACAAGTCTAAGGAGCCCCATTTCGGGAAATAAGGGATGGGATATAGTGGTAGCCCCTGCCTTTGATCCCCTCCCGTCCTGGGCCATCCCCTGCCCTACTGCACCCTTTTTGCCCTATTCTCCCCCCACTTCTCTGCCACCCCTGTGGCGCTTACCTGCTCCTGAATGTACTGGCTTTCCATTGGCGTCAGCAGGCCAGCAGAAGCCTTTCTGCTGGTGCCACAGTCAACAACACTTGGTAGCACGTTTGTGACAGCATAGGCCAGCGGAGCACAGGCCCCACCAATGAGTATTACATTTGAAACTATCTTTAGCAATTGACTAAAACTCAAAGCAGAAACAAGTGCTATAGAAATTAACGTTAGAAAGAGCATATAAATGTTTGTTCTGCAATTAGATCAATCTTACAACAGAATCAGGTACAATTTTTTAGAGAAAAATGTTGAGCCGTGAGTTCTGAGATACGAGTGTTGCATAATAATGAGCCTGAAGCCCATACCTGAAGGTTGAATAATGTCAACCTTTGCAGGTAACAAAATAGGTAACCGAATCATCAATAGTAAACATTTAACAGCTATAGCAAATAAAACTGTATGGGGCTCTAGGAGCTAACTGCATTTATGACTCAAGAAATAGTCCTATTTTGTCCAATAAACTTTTTTTTTCTTACACCATGAATAATCATTAAGAATATTGATATATCACTTTCCAACAAAAAAAAAAAAGTTCACAAAGCAATTTCCCTAAATACATTGCCCGGGGCGGGCCTGGCTGCCCGCCGTCCCGATAGGGTTTTCGGCCTGTCGGCCCCGGCGACTAAGTCCCAGGCATTCTTCCCGGGTCAGGCTGTGCCTCAGAAGCTCGGGAACTGAGTCGTCGGAGGCCGGGGGTCGCTCCACCTTGGTCCGGCTCTCCGACAGGGTTTCTAGAACAAGGGCCTGCTGAGGATGCCCAGCAGCCTGTGTCTCAACCCTCTTCTTCCTTCATCACTGGCATGCCGACAATTTACGGAATTCCCCCCTGTCCCTGCCCTCCTTCCCCTCTTGGCCCCACTCTCATTGTGGGGCCACTGAACCTATCCCGTGGGAGGTTGCTGGGTAAGGCCCCCCCTGGCCAGTAGTGCCTCCCTTCTCCCCTCCCAGGGTGTTGTCTCAGGGGCAGGATCTCGTTCGGCTGACTGGGGAGGGGGTTCTCGCCTGACCCCCACATGGGGGTCGGGGATCACACCTTGAGGGGCAATCAGGGTCGTGGCACTTACAGCCACCTCTGGGCAACGCCCCCCAGGCGTGCCCCGCCGCTGGTCCATCCCCCATGGGTGATGGACAGGTGAGATGCACGTGCAGCCGCATCCTTCCACCCAGCCGTTGCCCTGATCGCATCATTTGGTGCGACGGTGGGGAAGCTAGAGGGCCGTCAGGGGGACAGCAAGCTGTGGGGGCAGCAGCTGACTGCTCCATCCCCACAAGCTGTGCAGCTGACGGGGCGCCCCATTACCAGGCAAGCAGGCAGCCCCCGGCCGATCCACCGGCGCCCCTTCGGGAGGGGCAGGTAAGGCGGGCGCTGGGGCCAGCACCTGACATAAATAAATAAATGGCCCCAAAAGGCTTACAGGATGCAACCCTAACCAACTTTCCAGCACTGAGGTAAAGGCAATGCAACTCTGAGGTGAGGAAACAAACATTGCCTTAGCTTGAGGAGACCACTGTGACTGTTCCCCAAAAGAACACAGTACGTGCCAAAAGAATACAGTACGTGCCCCATTAGCACTGCTATGCCACTGCTGGAAAGTTGGGTAGGATTGTGCTCATGGTCCAAAAATAGAGCTGTAGAAGAAATATCAATGACTAGAAATAACACTATGCTTGGGTGAATAAGAACAGTTGCTCTTCCCTTTCTAAATATAAGGGGAGCACCACTTTAAAGATGCTTCTTTGCCCAGTTAGCAGAAATATAAATTCCTTGATGGGTTTTTTTTATCTTTTTAGAAGCATCATAACAATTCCTGGAAACATCTCAATATCCTGTAATATTCAGTTGTCATCCTATTTAGACCCACACAGCGTGAGCCAGTAGACAACCACATGGACATTAGTGCCAGCAATTAGACTGCTGTAGCTATTAAGGAGGCAGTTCAGTTTTCAACATGCTTTCCAATAAGAGTCCGTCCCACGGGAGAGGACACGAGGAATAGGATGGAAGTGGTTAAGTCAATACAAGATTGACTCCATTACTCTTGCCATCTGTTTATCACGGACCTTGCTCAAGTTGTTTTGCTCTTTTTTATTGACTAAGGGATATTAATATTGCTTGACAACTGCTTGGTGCATGGAATAAATGGTTATCTCATTTTGTTGCCTAACAGCTGTTGATTCAGCCATGCTAACATGTTCACGAAGCATCAATCATGCATTTAAAATGTGAACAGCTCTCACGGTACATGTGGTTGGAGAATATTGGACAATGTAGAAATTCCACTGGTAGGCACTAATGACAGGGCTGTGCTAATAACTCTCCCTCTCTCGGCTGTAACGAGCCACACATCAATCACTTAGCAAAGATGATTTCTTTCCCACCAGCTAAACTACCCTGCAGTTGTGCAGATAAGAGCACTTGCCAAAATGGTACTTGAACCCAAAGGCAAGGTTTTCAACCTTGATGGTTCTTTTCAAACTTTTTTATAGCTATTACCACATGAGGAAGAAAATTGACACAGCATTTACCTAAGTAACCATGTAATGAATGCTTCCTTTGCCCAGGACACAAACTGGCCAAGCTAACCTCACCTCCTGAAGGCATGTGGTTAGATCCTCTTAAGACCTCCTTTCATTTTCTGTTTGAGTACTGCTAAGATCTACCTGGATAAAAGCAGAGGTAAAGCCAATGATTGAGAAGGTACTTCACCCCACATTGAAGCTGACTGAGGTTCAGGTTGACAAGATTGCTTTATTCAATCTTCCCCTGTTGTCCAAGGCCAAAGAAGGCAGTTCAAGAAGCTTGGCTGGAGAACTTCAGACATACCTGGCTTAGGAAGAATATTAGAAAAGGCTTCATGATGACAGTAGGACTCGCTGATTGCCTCTTCTTAGAGTGTCATTAATTTCTCAATTTCAAGGCACAATTCAGAACAATTCCGCTAAGAAATACTTTGTTGCCTTTTTTAAAACATTGTGTGTTATTTTTCTTATAATGCATACCTGCAGATTCAGACATGATTGGGTTTTAAGATGTTAACAAAACTGTAGCAACACTTGGCAATATTTTCCCACATATAGAATTGTAGTTATTTCAGATAAACAGAGAAGAGAAGAAAAGAGAAAAGAGGATCAAAAAACTGATGGATTTTTCTCAAGAGAGTTGCGTAGCAAAGAAACCAACGGCAGTAGCAAAAAAACCAATGTAATGGCAGTGCTACTCATGACAAATGAATGAGGACATTTTCTGAATGTCTCTCAGGTTCAGGGACCATCCTTTTCAGTAAACTGGAGATAGATCTGGGATTAGACAAAGAAGCCTCTCCTTGTGGCAATGGCCCCAGTGAAGGAAAGCATTGGGCCAGTGGGGGGTAAGGAAGGAGTGGTACTGGGCTGGGAAAGGGGAGGAACAGGAGTCAGAGACGGAGGAGGTAAATCCGGTGGCAGAAGCGCATGCCAGGCCTTAGGCACTCTGTTCAGAGAATTTCTTCTTCTGGGACTTGGGGTCATTTCACTGCTGGCACAGATCCAAGGAGAGCCATTAGTGAGTGAGAGGGGTAAGGGGCCATGATTTCCCTTTCCCCTCCCAAGCATCCCAATCCACCACCACCCTGCTGGATACAGCACATTCATTTTGGCATGGCTGCATTACTAATAGGGATAAAAGTTAGGATTATGCACTTAATACAGGTGGGCCCACATTATCTGAGATTCCTGAGATATTATCTGAGATACTTGAGAATCTAGTTGCCAACCCCCCTGGGGGAGCCCACCTGTTTCCCTCTGAAGCACAGTTCCAGTCCAGTTCAGACAGTATTCTGAGGCCCAGGGAAACTGAGCATGGCATCTTGGCAGCTTCCTTGGGCTTCAGAATGCGTACTAGTTCTAAGGACTGAAAACGTAACTTTCCTGGCCCTCAGCTAACCTGCAGTCATATTCGGAGGAACTGGAGACCCCCAAATCAGTGGATTTAAACATCCGTGGATTTTGACCTTTGTGGGGTTTCCGTAAACGGAATCCCCATGGATAATAAGTACCTACTGTATATGTACCTGTACCTTGGAAGTAACCTTTTCCAAGATCTACTAAACATTGAGTTTATACTAAGGGCACGATCCTAACCTGGAGTTAGGCCAGCACAGTTAGGCCAGCAAAGTTTGGCTGGCACAAGGGACACTGTAAAGCATGTTTGGACCACTCTTGGAGTCAGGGAGGATGACGCACATCTGTGTGCTGGCCTCTCTGACTCCGAGAGTGGTCCAAATGTACTTTACCATGTCCCTTGTGCTAGCCAAACTTTGCTGGCCTGACTGTGCCAGCCTAACTCCAGGTTAGGATTGCATCCTAAGCAGTAATGGCATCTAAATGATTTAGCAACAGGTACTCACTTTTGATTGGCACTTGTGTCGGGGCCCGCCCACCAGAAGTGAGGTAATAGCCGGGACCCAGGAACCGCCCCCAGGAACCGCTGCGCCTCCTCGGTAGGCTGTGCGGCGGCCCGGGAGAAGGCCCGGGAGTCCTGGGCCTTCCCCGGGGCTGCCGCGCGGGCTACCGATTCCCCCCCCCAGGAACCACCGCGCACCCTTGGGAGGGAGCCCCAGGCAGCCTACCTGCTCACGCTGCTGCTGCCGTTGGTCTCCTTCGCTCCGCTGCCTGCCTGCCTGCCTGCCTGGCTCTGAGAACGTGCAGGCAACTCAAACGTGCAGGCAATTCAAACGTTGCAGGGGGCAGAAAGGAGTGCCGACATAGTCGACGAGTGGGCAGGCGAATGGGCAGGGCCAGCCCTAATCCTAGGAACAGGTACTCACGTACCCCCGCGTACCCGCTACATGACATGTCTGATCCTAAGTGAGATGCATCTAGCCTGATATTGCTGACAATGGTTTTCCAGCCTCCAGGCAGATTTCTTCCCCACTACTTTTACCTGAAGCCCTTTCTAACTGGAAATATCATAGACTGAACCAGAACTCTTAGACTGGAAAGCAATCCTTCCCCAACACTTTTTTTTTTAAGGTAAGGATTTTTTCCCCCCAGATACAAGAGCTCATCCAGGATCAAGTGCTGAAATTACATTGTTATCTGCCTGGAGGCATTTTGGAAAGGCATTTTGAAATATGAATCTCAAAACAATTTAATTAATGCAGACCTTTGCATTTAAAATGGCATCCAGTGCCCAAGATCTCAATACTTAACTTATGTTGGATTTTACATGTGTACATGCTAATGAAATGTAATGTACTTCCAGTTCCCTGGAATGTATAAAACTTTAAATCAACAATAATGCTAATAACTACGACATGGCCACGAAGGTGGAAAGTGTGTGTGAAAAGTAGGGGAAAAATATGATTCCAAATTGCTGAAAAGGATTGCTTGCCAGTTCCTTATTATTATTCTTAGAGGCTTAAAACCTTATAAAATGACTTTCTAATAGAGGTCGACTGAGTGATTATATGGTTTAGAGATAAACCCCTTATTTATTCTATCTCAGTACAATGGTTTCTATGGCTGCATTGGCTCACATCAATAAACCTTTATTCCCTGGTCGATCACAAAGGTGATGTAATGGCTGGGACAGGATACACTAAGCTGGGTTTGCAAACTCCAAATGTCAAACCACGCAATATACATTTGAGACAGAAGTGACACAGTTCTGGGTGCTGAGATTTTGTCTAGAAGGAGGAGGTGGTACGTTGGTTTTCATCTCCTTCTCCATAAGCCTTACCACCTCCATTCAGCACACCTCCATGCTGCGAAAGCCTTCCCCATTCCCCTATTCCTCATATGGCACAATCCTTACCTGGTGTTGGGCCAGCACATGTCACTTGTCGTGTCTGTGTGCCAGCCTCCCTGATTCCAAGAGTGTGTTTGCAACACTCCTGGGCCAGCACGAGTCACCTAACTCCAGGTTGGGATTGCACCCGGGCAGTGCAATCCTATACCCCCTTAGCGCTGGCGCTGCACTCTTGCGCCAGCCGAACGCTGTTGCAAACGTGTCATAAAGCACATCTGCGTCAGCGCTATGGTGCTCGGCTGGCGCAAGCAGCAGCGCCAGAGCTTGGGTGCCACCGCGACTGTCGGCAGCGCCGGCCGTGCGGCAGTCAAGTGCCAGGTTCACTCGGTTGGCACAGGGCCTCGGTGAGGGTGTTCCAGAGGCGTTCCGGGGGCATTACTGGGCGGTGCAGTGGGCGGAGATGGGAATTGTGATGCAGTTGTGATGCAGGACGACCATAGTGCCAAATCCTAAAGCTGGTTCCCAGACAGGGCAGCCCCGATTTGGGCCGCTCCTGTCCACATTCCTCTGTGCCTGCTATTTTGCTGGTGCAGATCCGAGCAGGCCCATAGGGGTGACTGGGGCTTATGCGGGTGTAAGGGGAAAACCTCCCCTTGTCCTGCATGTTGCTGCTGCCACCTCCTAATGGGCCTTGCGATATGGCCCGGCTACGTTGGCCTTACTAGGCCTGCATAGTGTAGGATTGCGCTCTGCGTGGGGGGAAGACAATCCCTGTTCATACCAATTCCTCAGGTTTTCTACCTGTTTAGGCAGCAACTAGTGCTGCACTTTTGATTGCAAGTCCATGAAACAGCGATTGGTCAGTGGAACCAATGACAAGCTATGTTGAAGAAAGGGGATTCCCCCTATCAGCGTTCCCCCACTTGCAAGCCAGCATTGTAACCCATGGTGCAGGAAATCAATGCAGAGGAGAAGCCTCTACGTTGTTTTCATCGCCTCGATTGGCTCCGGCAATGAGGGAAAGGGGCTGCTTATACAGCTCGGTAGGAAGCTATGAAAATGATTTTGCACCTCACTATCTATACCACTGACTGTACATTGACAAATGTTCTCTTACCCCGAGGAGACCTCCAACAGCTGAAATTTCCTTGCAGGCTGCAGAAGACCAGCACTGCTGCATTGACACAACAGATTTGGACCGCAATCCTAAACTGGATTTAGGCTGGCACAGTTAGACCAGCAAAGTTTGGATGACACAAGGGCCACTATAAAGTATGTTTGGACCACTCTCAGGGTGCAATCCTAAACAGCACCAGACTGGTGAGGCTGACGGGCAAGCACCATATCCGACGCTGTTTAGGAGAGGCTGGAGCCTCCCCGCGGCAAGGGAGCATGTGCTCCCCTATGTGCTCCCCTATGTGCTCCTCGGATCTGCGCCCACTAAAGAGCGGACGCAGATCCGAGGAGACCACATGGCCTGAATCAGGGCCTCACTGCCTCGCTGCCGGGCTTAGGAAGTGGCCGTACGGCCACCTCCCAAGCATGCCCAGGTCCTGCCCAAGTCCTGCCTCCCGCCTCCTCCCCTCCCTCCACCAATCCCCATCCCAATACGGGACAGAGAATCCCTTGTGCCAACCGTCTTCGGTCGGCGCAAGGGAGGCTCTCTGTCAATGCTCTGAAGCCGACGCTGCTAGTAGCGTCGGCTTCAGAGATGGAGCACCAATGCGGGGGTGCTGCTTTGCACTCCCGTGTTGGCGCTCTGCCCAGTGATGTCATGCAGGGGGTACGCGGGGGTACGCGAGTACCAGTTTCTAGGATTATGGCTGGCCCCGCCCACTCGTTGACTCCGCCCCCTGCAACATTTGAATTTCCTGCACATTTGAGTTGCCTGCACGTTCTCAGAGGCAGGCAGGCAGCGTGCGGAGCCTTGCCTTGCCTTGCCACTGAAAAATGAGCTGCTCTGGGGTTTTAACATGATGCCAGGCCTCCTTAACATGTTCTGAGGGTGCTGTGGAATACTGTTGCAACTGTTGGATCAGTTTAAAATTGTCTGAGGCCTCAAAAAGGGCTTTTTTCATGTCACTTCCTGCCACGACATCACTTCCGGCTTATGACGTCACTTCCGGTGGGCGGGTCCCGACACGCGCCAATCAAAAGTGAGTACCTGTTGTTAAATCATTTAGATGACACCACTGGCTCTGCCCCTTGCGTTGACGCTATAGCATCGACACAAGGGGCATGCTAGGATTGTGCTGCCTGAGTCAGAGAGACCAGCACACAGACATGTGCCATTCTCCCTGACTCCAAGAGTGGTTCAAACGTATGTTACAGTGGCCCTTGTGCCGGTCAAACTTCGCTGGCTTAACTGTGCCAGCATAACTCCACATTAGAATTGCGCCTTTAGTTAGGATCTGGCTGTGAGAAACTTTGGGAAGCAGTTGATGAAATTAGGAAGATGATAATTTTCTCAGATTTCATAATTAACTCCAAATTCTGATGAAAAGTCACGTTAAAGAAAAATAGGAAAATGTATTAATAGAGGCTAAAGTGGTTGTAACAAAAAGCTGTAACTATGAGCAGATGCTTTCAAAACAAGACCGGATAAAAAGGGTTTGGCACATGATGTTAGTGAATAAAATAACTCCACTTAAATAAGCTCAGCAGGAAGCTTTTCTGCAGCTCCCCAATTATGGGGATGCTGGCAACGATCAAGGGTTATTGGAATCAGATCAAACCTTCCAAGGGGGTAAGATCTGCAGTCCTCCAAGGCACTCTAACTTTATAGTCAACCAATAATTATACAGAAGTATATTATAAACCAATTTATATTTCATCCTAATCTCGCTTTGTCTTTTTCAGTGAACACATTAAAATATTTGTCTTATACATTTTGAATGGCCTAATTGTTGCAATTTGCAAGTGCATGACTTTATTTTACATTGTCTTTGTGATGCTTATATATATATATATATAAGCATGTGTGTGTGTGTGTGTGTGTGTGTGTGTGTGTGTGTGTGTGTGTGTGTGTGATTTGATTTTTAATTGTGATCACTCTTTGTAGTTTTTGTAATTTTTTTTTTTGTAAGCCACTTCGGAACCCATCAGGGAAAAAGGAGGGCTGTCAATACATTTATTATGGTATTTATATGCCTCCTTTCTCAATAGATAAGGTGGTTTAAATAAACAGGCTGAATATAAATCCATTTTTCAATGAACGTATTATTCCATGAGGTTTTCCTAGAACCTCTCTCAAGTTTTTCCATTCATAGGGCAGTTGGCATCCTGAGCAGCTCAGGCCTGGGAGAAAGGGAAGGATTGGTTGTGCCAACACCACGGGTATTCTAATCCCCTTCCTGGACTGCTCCTGCAACATGGGTGTATACTCAGACCCATGCCAGCTATTTAGCAGTTGCAGGTTCCAAGTCCCTGTACTGCAGTGGCTTACCTCTGTGTAAGGGAACAAATATTCCCCCCACCACAGGATGCAGCAGTCGCCATTTTGGTGTGACAGATGGGGGAGGGTAGTGGATAGGATTGGGCTGTTAGTGTGGTATTAAAATTGATGACATGGATGTGACCAGGCAGAAATAACTTCAAATAATTAAATGAATCTTCCCTCTCTCTCTCTCTCTCTCTCTCTCTCTCTCTCTCTCTCTCTCTCTCAAACTATATCCTCTCTTAAATTCAATATTTGGGGCATATATATGGTGTAGAAGAGTAGAACTATTTCTATGTGTTTCCTGCCAAAGGACCTTTGGTCATGAATCATTGTGGAGATACGGTACCATCAGCCCAGGTCAGGGCCACGACCATATCTTCAGGCTAGCTTTAGGCAAGCCCCTAATTAATGTCGAGTTTCGAAATCAGAAATCATAAGAACGTAGTTTGTGGAATGATCATTTGAAAGGTTAAAATATTCAGAGTGTGAACTCTTCTCCCTGGTCACCTAAGAACGGCCATTGCCTACTAAAGTTAATCCATATGTTCTCACCCTTTGTGATTTAGATCCCAACCTCAGCATATCTCATTTCTCAAAAATCAATGTGACCGCCTAAGCTCAGCAAAAAATGTTCAGTTGGGAAAGGGAGAATGTAAAAGAAGGAGAACTGACTCAGGGAATTGGAAATGCTGTGTGCAAATGGGAACATTCTCCAAATTCATGTATTAATTTTATCTTTCTCCCTCATAAGCCAAATAAATAATAAGCGTCTGCAGGGTTTGAGAGACACTTAGGATGCCTCCTAAATTATTTGTAGAAAACAAGAATTGCTAATTTTGCTACTGAACACAGTAATGAAGAGGTGAGGCATTTGGGGTGTGTCCAGCCTCAGCCACAATTGTTAGTTCATAATTTAGGATGTGGGGGGTCATTCCCCCCCCCCGGCTGCCCATCACTGTGCTGAAACAGCTCCAAAATGAAACATGGCATGGGGGAGCGTGGTGAGGGCGGTGCAAGGGGACAGCGATCGTTGACCCAGCCCCCAGGAGGCGGAACCTCGCCTGGGTCCACCACTGAGATTGGCAGTGAGATTAACACAACTAGCTAACACCAAATCCTGGTGTGCAAATCCTGCTGCCAGCTGCAGCCCAGCGCTTTGGATGAATTCATCTGGAATGAATCCAGCCTGGTGGCTCCATGTAGACAAAAGTTTATACCGGTGGCAGTAAGAGGTTGATATGTCTAGTTTTAGAGGTCATTGATCCAATCATTGCTGGAACAGTTGAAGGCAAATCTCAGACTCTATTTGCTGAAACAACAGTGAAGGTCAAATGAGATGTGATCCTAGATGTGTGACTTCAACTTTTGTTTTATTGGGGTGGGAGGTAGAAATAGTGTTTAGGGGAAGGGGTGAAATGTGGCAAAACCATGGAGGGAATAGAGGGCCTCAGTACTTTCACCCCTTCACGTTTCTGATTCTCTCCCCACATTTAATGGGAAAAAAGTTCACTGGCTTTCAATGGGAGCTTTTTCCCCATTACATATCACCCACAGGAAGCCAGCAATTGAGATTGGAACCACAGCAAAGGCAAAGTACTACATCTTTTCTAACCCACTACTAATCTTTTCTAACCCACCACATTTTCATCACCCTTGTCTTGTTTCTCCCCTCCCCTGTGCTATTTTTTTTTAAAATCAAATCAATGGAAGTTGAAGTCCTGTTTTTAGAGTCACATCTGGCTTGACCCTTAATAGTAACCCATGATAATGAAGCAACTTTTAAATTTTAATTAGAAAACCTTTTCTCCTTTTCACTATAGCTTAGATGCAGTCAGCACTATTCCTTTTCAAATGGCATCTTGCCGTTCCAGAAAGCACTGCCTTATCACTAATAAAAAAAAGACTGAAACGTTGACAAATGAGCACGGAAGCCACAAAGCTGCAGCCTGCGTTTTCCAAAGAACCTCTGAGTTCTAAGACGTAAGCTGTTCTTTATCACATTAGCAGTGGTTATATTCATTGTATCAGAGTCTTGACCCAGAAACCTTTTACTTTAACAAAGAAGAAGGAAAAAGTCAAGAAAGCAGAAGAAAACAACCTGAACCAATGTTTCCATCTGGTTTATTTACAAATACATGTAGGCCTGAAGAAATCCATTACATTGTCAATTGCGCAACTCACAGGACCACTGTGCTAGCAGAGTATGGAATTCTACTGTCCTCTCCTGAGTTCAGGGAATTTAGTAATTTGTTATAGGGAATTGGTTCATAAATGACCGGGAGACAGGCACGAGCAACAAAGTGGCCAGGTTTGCAGGGGAAACCAAACTTTTCTGGGTGGTGAAAACCAGAAGGGATTCTGAAGAGCTCCAGAAGGATCTCTCAAAACTGGAGGAATGGGCAGCAAAATGGCAGATGCGTTTCAATGTAGACAAGTGTAAAGTGATGCACACTGGGGCAAAAAATCAAAACTTCACATATAGGCTAATGGGGTCTGAGCTGTCTGTGACAGCCCAGGAGAGAGATCTTGGGGTGCTGATGGACAACTCGATGAAGGTGTCGACCCAGTGTGCCATAGCAGTGAAGGCCAATTCCATGCTTGGGATAATTAAAAAAAAGGGTTGAGAATAAAACGGCCAATATTATTATGCCACTGTACAAATCGATAGTAAGTCCACATCTGGAGTATTGCAATTGGTTTCCACATCTCAAAAAGCACATAGTGGAGATGGAAAAGGTGCAGAAGAGAGTGACCAAAATGATTACTGGGCTGAGACAGCTCACTTATGAAGAAAGGCTGCAGTATTTTAGACTCTTCAGTCTAGAAAAAAGGCACCTGAAGGGGGATATGATTGTGATGTACAAAATTATGCATGGGATGACTAAAGTGGATAGAGGGATGTTCTTTCCCTCTCTCACAACACCAGAACCAGGGACATCCATTAATATTGAGTGTTGGGAGAGTGAGAACAGATAAAAGAGAATATATTTTACCCAGCGGGTAATTAATCTGTGGAATTCTCTGCCACAAGAAGTAGTGATGGTGTCCGACCTGGGTGCCTTTAAAAGGGGATTGGACAGATTTCTAGAAGAAAAGTCCATCACAAGCTGGGATGGGTATGTGCAACCTCCTGGTTATAGAAGAAGGCTACCTCAGAATGCCAGGTGCAGGAGAGTGGCAAAAGGATGCAAATACCTTGTTTTCTTGTGTGCGCCCTGTGGCATCTGGTGAGTCACTGTGAGGTACAAGAAGCTGGACTAGATGGGCCTTTGGCCTGATCCAGTGAGGCCCTTCTTATGTTCTTAGTACCAGTGGTATTCTGTATTTTCTAGAATTAAGAGTGCAATCCTAACCAACTTTCCAGCACTGACATAGCTGTGCCAATGAGGCAAGTGCTGTATCCTGCAGTGGGGTGGGGCAGTCATGGAGGATTCCTCATGATAAAGGAATATTTGTTCCTTTACCTCAGAGCTGTACTGTCCTTGCCCTGGTGCTGGAAAGTTGGTTAGGACTGAACCCTAAAGCAAAGAAATGTGTGTCTTTTTGTTAGCCTTCCAATCCACCCAGCAATGATTGTCTCTCACTATTTAAAATATCATGGTTAACCACCTTTGTGGCTTCCAAACTACAAAGGGGTTGTGGCTTTTTCAAGAAAGTCTGAATTTCACTTTTCTATTGCGTTAGAGTTTACTTTTTAATCCAAGCTGTTTTTGAACATGTTGCAATTTTGAAAAGATTCCATAGAAACTCGCACGGTAAACACCTCTCTGCTCAACTGTCAGCCCTGGAAATATCAAGCAAAGGTGTTGATTCCAAAAGGATCATGTCTCAGAGCCAATGCTCCAGCTGTTCGCTTCCATTTTGGGAACCGGTTTCATTCCAGCATGCCACACAAGGTGTTCTCGAAATGGAATGCCAAGCACACACAGAAATCGGTCTTCAGGTCTACAATTTTAATTCATTTGGGGAAATCAACATTAGTGAGAAGGTAACCAAACTTCAAAAAACCCATTTGCAATGAATTGTAATATCCAAAAGACATATAATGGGATCTCTTAATCAAGATATCTTATGTTGGGATCTCTTGGGATCTCTTGTGCTGCTGAGTAAATGTGAATGATAAGAGAGAATTTAAATGACATTTTTGTCTTGAGAGAAAAACCACATATTTCACAGCCTGATTATATTCCTACCTAGCATGCAACCATGCCAATGGAGCACACACTGGGTGTTATCACACACACACACACACACACACACACATACCAGAAGGCCAAGTGGAGGCAAGTAACAAACTCAGTTGGCCTTCTGGTTGCCTATGAGTCTCCTTGGACCTTATTTTGCTGGCATAAGTAGTCAGTACGAGATAAGGATTTCCACCATGTGCGCATATTTTTCAAGCACCCCATATCTTCGCCTACTCCTCCCAAGAGGGAAGCTCTCCATTGGAATGCCATGCACAGTTGAACTCAGGTGGTGAGCTGCAGTTGGGTCTTTGACTAAAAGAGAGTTAAAAGAAAAGTTGGGAAGGGCTTCCCCTTTCCCGCAGGGTTAACTTCACCCTACCGCCAACTGGGGTTCTCTCACCTTGCTTATGGAGTGCCTTCATCTAAAATGAAAGTCCAGAGTAAGGGAGTAAAAGAGGGTATATAACAATGGTTGATTTATCATGTCACCTAGGTCTAGCCCAGCCTGTAAGTCCCTTTGAGTCCGCCCCCTTGCTTCTTCCTTGAGTAGGGCTGGGCCTACTAACAGCCTGTCTCCAGCCCCCTGCTTGTCCTCCTTTCTTTGAGTTCTCCCCACTACACCTTCCAAGCCTTAGTAATTCATCTCCCCTTCTACCATCTTCCTTCCTCTTCCCCAGTCAGGAAACTTTATTCCCATTTCTTTATTCCAGCTTGTACTCTCTCCTCCACTTTCTAATATTATATACCTCAGCTCTTCCTTCCTCTGTCTTGTTCCCCGAGCTCTGTTCTCTTCCTTTTCTCCACTTTCCAAACCTCCTCTGTCTCATTCTTACCTCCATTAGCTTCACGTCTTTCCTGTCTTCCCTTGTCCTGCTTGAGGCTGGTATATAAATACTGTTGGTTGATTGACTGGTTGATTAAAGGCTGCATCCAGCCTCAGTCCTTTGAGGCCAGCTGATAGGTGTCAGCTGGCTCCTCTGTTAAGCGCAGCTTCCAGAGGCTTCAGTGAGCCATTCTGAGCCCTGTGGAGACCAATAGAGTGCGTTGCCAGCCTAGCACAACCCCAGGAGAGGCCTTAAGAGGCTCCAGGTACTTAATTGCAGGGAGCTTCCAGAGGCACATGTGGACCCTCTGTATCCACTGATATGGGACATTCAAATGCAGAGGAACCGCTGTACAGCAAAATCCAGAAAAATGCTATTTTCTACCTTCCTACCTGCATTTTCTCCACATAACAGATTCTTAGTGTTGGACTCATATTTCATGCTTTCAAAGGATTAGAAAAAGTAAAGGAAAAATTATACCTAACCCTCTTGGGAGATCTAGGTCTGCAGGAACTGCTCTTCTTCTCTGCAAGAGAAAATGGCAAGCCTGGAATAATGGTCATCAACCTTTTTTACTAGGAGCTGGAGGATCCACTGCTCATCTTTGGCCTCATCACTAATCCTACCTTATGGCCTAGAAATTACTCTCATGCAGAGCAATCAAAAGCATGTCTGCTTAGAAGTAAGTCCCATTGTGTTCAATGAGATGGACAGACTCATCCTATTGTGCCGTGCCCCTGTAGGAGCAGCCAAACGATGCCAAAATGGCCACCGCTGCATCCTATGCATGCCACGGCAGCCATAAGAGACACATCAGGAGAAGGGGATAGTCATCCCCTTCCCCTGGGGTAAGGGCACTGGCCCGCCAATGGGCCTCCTCAAGTCTGTGCTGGTTATTTTGCTGGTGCAGACTTGAGAGCCCCCATGTTGGGCTATACCATGTGGCCCATCAGAGAAAATAGGATCTGGCAGTGGAAGTCAAGCTCTGGTCCTACACCATTCCACATCCCCTGCCAAGTTCTGCCCCTTCCCCCTGCCTCAGCAGGCCTTACCATTGGGTGGTGCTGCCAGGGTGCCAGCCAGCTGTACCACTCTCGCCAGAGTGCAGGGCAGACTGGCACGGCCCCAGCACTGGTGCTCCCTCCTCGGGGGGGGTATAAACTATGGCATGCTAACAGATTTCTGGTAGCCTGAGAACAAAGTCATAAGTGTCCACATATTCTAATGGGAACCTAATCCACCCAGAGACAGCCCAAGTAAAGGCCTTCTCCCCCACCCCACCCCGAGGCAATGTGTCAAATGCTGCCTTCCTTGCCTGATGATGTGCTAGCTTCTGTTCAATTTTCCAGCCCACTACTCTCTTCTCCACATTTCCACTTTGCACCCCTCTTCCTTTTCCAAGCCAGGGAGTGGAAGGAGGAGGAACAGTGGAAGGAAGGGGGCACCCCCTGCCAACGTGCTGCCTGAGGCAATGGCTTCAATTGGCCGCATGGATGGGGCTGGCCCTGAATCCTCTGATTGTGAATTGCTGGCCTTTTAAATCCATTTTTCCATGTATGTTTCCCCAAAATCCTAACAGACACATGGATTTTGATGTTTTTAATTTTTCTTCTATTTTTTGTATTCTCGTCTTTTTCTCTTTCTAAGGTGCATATTTGTGCTTATCACCATTTTTTTTAAATTTTTACTCTGCAGTCTAGTTTTGCAAGATGTTGTAGACTCTGCTGTGGTAATATGCATATGTGCCATTTACACTGCACATTAAGTGCCAGGTTCTGAAAGCTGGTAGGAGAAATGTATGTGCAGTGGAAAAATAAGCTTTTAAACACACTGGGATTGACAGATCAAGCTGGGCAGAATGGAGTTAATGATAGCATCCCCCCCCCCCGCAAGAAAGTGCTTCCTTTGATCAATAGGAAAGGGC
>JAJKFI010036733.1:0-16705 GCA_029204185.1 Lerista edwardsae
GGTCTCCAAGCCCCCAACTCTGCTATTATTCACACAAATTCACAACAAGTTCAGATCAGCGTACCCTGATTATGTTATTACTTTCAACAGAATGAAAGAGGAAGATTTGTAGAACCTGATGCTGTTTCCTCCCCCTTTGAGCCTTCAATATTTGACCTCAGTGTAAGACTAGTGATGTTAATAGGGACACTGGATAATCCACAGTCCTCCAGATGTCATATTGTCTACACTGATCTGAGCCCTGCCTAAAGGTGCCGCTAAAAATGCAGTATTCTTTAAAACCATATTATTGCCAGTATTAAGATACCATGAAGAAGAGACAGAACTGAGTGGCTGTTAGAGTCCCCCAGAATAAGCCCCAGCAGCCCCTATGGGGCTACTCTGGCTAGTGCCAGGAAAATCACTGGAACAAGTCTAAGGAGCCCCATTTCGGGAAATAAGGGATGGGATATAGTGGTAGCCCCTGCCTTTGATCCCCTCCCGTCCTGGGCCATCCCCTGCCCTACTGCACCCTTTTTGCCCTATTCTCCCCCCACTTCTCTGCCACCCCTGTGGCGCTTACCTGCTCCTGAATGTACTGGCTTTCCATTGGCGTCAGCAGGCCAGCAGAAGCCTTTCTGCTGGTGCCACAGTCAACAACACTTGGTAGCACGTTTGTGACAGCATAGGCCAGCGGAGCACAGGCCCCACCAATGAGTATTACATTTGAAACTATCTTTAGCAATTGACTAAAACTCAAAGCAGAAACAAGTGCTATAGAAATTAACGTTAGAAAGAGCATATAAATGTTTGTTCTGCAATTAGATCAATCTTACAACAGAATCAGGTACAATTTTTTAGAGAAAAATGTTGAGCCGTGAGTTCTGAGATACGAGTGTTGCATAATAATGAGCCTGAAGCCCATACCTGAAGGTTGAATAATGTCAACCTTTGCAGGTAACAAAATAGGTAACCGAATCATCAATAGTAAACATTTAACAGCTATAGCAAATAAAACTGTATGGGGCTCTAGGAGCTAACTGCATTTATGACTCAAGAAATAGTCCTATTTTGTCCAATAAACTTTTTTTTTCTTACACCATGAATAATCATTAAGAATATTGATATATCACTTTCCAACAAAAAAAAAAAGTTCACAAAGCAATTTCCCTAAATACATTGCCCGGGGCGGGCCTGGCTGCCCGCCGTCCCGATAGGGTTTTCGGCCTGTCGGCCCCGGCGACTAAGTCCCAGGCATTCTTCCCGGGTCAGGCTGTGCCTCAGAAGCTCGGGAACTGAGTCGTCGGAGGCCGGGGGTCGCTCCACCTTGGTCCGGCTCTCCGACAGGGTTTCTAGAACAAGGGCCTGCTGAGGATGCCCAGCAGCCTGTGTCTCAACCCTCTTCTTCCTTCATCACTGGCATGCCGACAATTTACGGAATTCCCCCCTGTCCCTGCCCTCCTTCCCCTCTTGGCCCCACTCTCATTGTGGGGCCACTGAACCTATCCCGTGGGAGGTTGCTGGGTAAGGCCCCCCCCTGGCCAGTAGTGCCTCCCTTCTCCCCTCCCAGGGTGTTGTCTCAGGGGCAGGATCTCGTTCGGCTGACTGGGGAGGGGGTTCTCGCCTGACCCCCACATGGGGGTCGGGGATCACACCTTGAGGGGCAATCAGGGTCGTGGCACTTACAGCCACCTCTGGGCAACGCCCCCCCAGGCGTGCCCCGCCGCTGGTCCATCCCCCATGGGTGATGGACAGGTGAGATGCACGTGCAGCCGCATCCTTCCACCCAGCCGTTGCCCTGATCGCATCATTTGGTGCGACGGTGGGGAAGCTAGAGGGCCGTCAGGGGGACAGCAAGCTGTGGGGGCAGCAGCTGACTGCTCCATCCCCACAAGCTGTGCAGCTGACGGGGCGCCCCATTACCAGGCAAGCAGGCAGCCCCCGGCCGATCCACCGGCGCCCCTTCGGGAGGGGCAGGTAAGGCGGGCGCTGGGGCCAGCACCTGACATAAATAAATAAATGGCCCCAAAAGGCTTACAGGATGCAACCCTAACCAACTTTCCAGCACTGAGGTAAAGGCAATGCAACTCTGAGGTGAGGAAACAAACATTGCCTTAGCTTGAGGAGACCACTGTGACTGTTCCCCAAAAGAACACAGTACGTGCCAAAAGAATACAGTACGTGCCCCATTAGCACTGCTATGCCACTGCTGGAAAGTTGGGTAGGATTGTGCTCATGGTCCAAAAATAGAGCTGTAGAAGAAATATCAATGACTAGAAATAACACTATGCTTGGGTGAATAAGAACAGTTGCTCTTCCCTTTCTAAATATAAGGGGAGCACCACTTTAAAGATGCTTCTTTGCCCAGTTAGCAGAAATATAAATTCCTTGATGGGTTTTTTTTATCTTTTTAGAAGCATCATAACAATTCCTGGAAACATCTCAATATCCTGTAATATTCAGTTGTCATCCTATTTAGACCCACACAGCGTGAGCCAGTAGACAACCACATGGACATTAGTGCCAGCAATTAGACTGCTGTAGCTATTAAGGAGGCAGTTCAGTTTTCAACATGCTTTCCAATAAGAGTCCGTCCCACGGGAGAGGACACGAGGAATAGGATGGAAGTGGTTAAGTCAATACAAGATTGACTCCATTACTCTTGCCATCTGTTTATCACGGACCTTGCTCAAGTTGTTTTGCTCTTTTTTATTGACTAAGGGATATTAATATTGCTTGACAACTGCTTGGTGCATGGAATAAATGGTTATCTCATTTTGTTGCCTAACAGCTGTTGATTCAGCCATGCTAACATGTTCACGAAGCATCAATCATGCATTTAAAATGTGAACAGCTCTCACGGTACATGTGGTTGGAGAATATTGGACAATGTAGAAATTCCACTGGTAGGCACTAATGACAGGGCTGTGCTAATAACTCTCCCTCTCTCGGCTGTAACGAGCCACACATCAATCACTTAGCAAAGATGATTTCTTTCCCACCAGCTAAACTACCCTGCAGTTGTGCAGATAAGAGCACTTGCCAAAATGGTACTTGAACCCAAAGGCAAGGTTTTCAACCTTGATGGTTCTTTTCAAACTTTTTTATAGCTATTACCACATGAGGAAGAAAATTGACACAGCATTTACCTAAGTAACCATGTAATGAATGCTTCCTTTGCCCAGGACACAAACTGGCCAAGCTAACCTCACCTCCTGAAGGCATGTGGTTAGATCCTCTTAAGACCTCCTTTCATTTTCTGTTTGAGTACTGCTAAGATCTACCTGGATAAAAGCAGAGGTAAAGCCAATGATTGAGAAGGTACTTCACCCCACATTGAAGCTGACTGAGGTTCAGGTTGACAAGATTGCTTTATTCAATCTTCCCCTGTTGTCCAAGGCCAAAGAAGGCAGTTCAAGAAGCTTGGCTGGAGAACTTCAGACATACCTGGCTTAGGAAGAATATTAGAAAAGGCTTCATGATGACAGTAGGACTCGCTGATTGCCTCTTCTTAGAGTGTCATTAATTTCTCAATTTCAAGGCACAATTCAGAACAATTCCGCTAAGAAATACTTTGTTGCCTTTTTTAAAACATTGTGTGTTATTTTTCTTATAATGCATACCTGCAGATTCAGACATGATTGGGTTTTAAGATGTTAACAAAACTGTAGCAACACTTGGCAATATTTTCCCACATATAGAATTGTAGTTATTTCAGATAAACAGAGAAGAGAAGAAAAGAGAAAAGAGGATCAAAAAACTGATGGATTTTTCTCAAGAGAGTTGCGTAGCAAAGAAACCAACGGCAGTAGCAAAAAAACCAATGTAATGGCAGTGCTACTCATGACAAATGAATGAGGACATTTTCTGAATGTCTCTCAGGTTCAGGGACCATCCTTTTCAGTAAACTGGAGATAGATCTGGGATTAGACAAAGAAGCCTCTCCTTGTGGCAATGGCCCCAGTGAAGGAAAGCATTGGGCCAGTGGGGGGTAAGGAAGGAGTGGTACTGGGCTGGGAAAGGGGAGGAACAGGAGTCAGAGACGGAGGAGGTAAATCCGGTGGCAGAAGCGCATGCCAGGCCTTAGGCACTCTGTTCAGAGAATTTCTTCTTCTGGGACTTGGGGTCATTTCACTGCTGGCACAGATCCAAGGAGAGCCATTAGTGAGTGAGAGGGGTAAGGGGCCATGATTTCCCTTTCCCCTCCCAAGCATCCCAATCCACCACCACCCTGCTGGATACAGCACATTCATTTTGGCATGGCTGCATTACTAATAGGGATAAAAGTTAGGATTATGCACTTAATACAGGTGGGCCCACATTATCTGAGAGTCCTGAGATATTATCTGAGATACTTGAGAATCTAGTTGCCAACCCCCCTGGGGGAGCCCACCTGTTTCCCTCTGAAGCACAGTTCCAGTCCAGTTCAGACAGTATTCTGAGGCCCAGGGAAACTGAGCATGGCATCTTGGCAGCTTCCTTGGGCTTCAGAATGCGTACTAGTTCTAAGGACTGAAAACGTAACTTTCCTGGCCCTCAGCTAACCTGCAGTCATATTCGGAGGAACTGGAGACCCCCAAATCAGTGGATTTAAACATCCGTGGATTTTGACCTTTGTGGGGTTTCCGTAAACGGAATCCCCATGGATAATAAGTACCTACTGTATATGTACCTGTACCTTGGAAGTAACCTTTTCCAAGATCTACTAAACATTGAGTTTATACTAAGGGCACGATCCTAACCTGGAGTTAGGCCAGCACAGTTAGGCCAGCAAAGTTTGGCTGGCACAAGGGACACTGTAAAGCATGTTTGGACCACTCTTGGAGTCAGGGAGGATGACGCACATCTGTGTGCTGGCCTCTCTGACTCCGAGAGTGGTCCAAATGTACTTTACCATGTCCCTTGTGCTAGCCAAACTTTGCTGGCCTGACTGTGCCAGCCTAACTCCAGGTTAGGATTGCATCCTAAGCAGTAATGGCATCTAAATGATTTAGCAACAGGTACTCACTTTTGATTGGCACTTGTGTCGGGGCCCGCCCACCAGAAGTGAGGTAATAGCCGGGACCCAGGAACCGCCCCCAGGAACCGCTGCGCCTCCTCGGTAGGCTGTGCGGCGGCCCGGGAGAAGGCCCGGGAGTCCTGGGCCTTCCCCGGGGCTGCCGCGCGGGCTACCGATTCCCCCCCCCAGGAACCACCGCGCACCCTTGGGAGGGAGCCCCAGGCAGCCTACCTGCTCACGCTGCTGCTGCCGTTGGTCTCCTTCGCTCCGCTGCCTGCCTGCCTGCCTGCCTGGCTCTGAGAACGTGCAGGCAACTCAAACGTGCAGGCAATTCAAACGTTGCAGGGGGCAGAAAGGAGTGCCGACATAGTCGACGAGTGGGCAGGCGAATGGGCAGGGCCAGCCCTAATCCTAGGAACAGGTACTCACGTACCCCCGCGTACCCGCTACATGACATGTCTGATCCTAAGTGAGATGCATCTAGCCTGATATTGCTGACAATGGTTTTCCAGCCTCCAGGCAGATTTCTTCCCCACTACTTTTACCTGAAGCCCTTTCTAACTGGAAATATCATAGACTGAACCAGAACTCTTAGACTGGAAAGCAATCCTTCCCCAACACTTTTTTTTTTAAGGTAAGGATTTTTTCCCCCCAGATACAAGAGCTCATCCAGGATCAAGTGCTGAAATTACATTGTTATCTGCCTGGAGGCATTTTGGAAAGGCATTTTGAAATATGAATCTCAAAACAATTTAATTAATGCAGACCTTTGCATTTAAAATGGCATCCAGTGCCCAAGATCTCAATACTTAACTTATGTTGGATTTTACATGTGTACATGCTAATGAAATGTAATGTACTTCCAGTTCCCTGGAATGTATAAAACTTTAAATCAACAATAATGCTAATAACTACGACATGGCCACGAAGGTGGAAAGTGTGTGTGAAAAGTAGGGGAAAAATATGATTCCAAATTGCTGAAAAGGATTGCTTGCCAGTTCCTTATTATTATTCTTAGAGGCTTAAAACCTTATAAAATGACTTTCTAATAGAGGTCGACTGAGTGATTATATGGTTTAGAGAGAAACCCCTTATTTATTCTATCTCAGTACAATGGTTTCTATGGCTGCATTGGCTCACATCAATAAACCTTTATTCCCTGGTCGATCACAAAGGTGATGTAATGGCTGGGACAGGATACACTAAGCTGGGTTTGCAAACTCCAAATGTCAAACCACGCAATATACATTTGAGACAGAAGTGACACAGTTCTGGGTGCTGAGATTTTGTCTAGAAGGAGGAGGTGGTACGTTGGTTTTCATCTCCTTCTCCATAAGCCTTACCACCTCCATTCAGCACACCTCCATGCTGCGAAAGCCTTCCCCATTCCCCTATTCCTCATATGGCACAATCCTTACCTGGTGTTGGGCCAGCACATGTCACTTGTCGTGTCTGTGTGCCAGCCTCCCTGATTCCAAGAGTGTGTTTGCAACACTCCTGGGCCAGCACGAGTCACCTAACTCCAGGTTGGGATTGCACCCGGGCAGTGCAATCCTATACCCCCTTAGCGCTGGCGCTGCACTCTTGCGCCAGCCGAACGCTGTTGCAAACGTGTCATAAAGCACATCTGCGTCAGCGCTATGGTGCTCGGCTGGCGCAAGCAGCAGCGCCAGAGCTTGGGTGCCACCGCGACTGTCGGCAGCGCCGGCCGTGCGGCAGTCAAGTGCCAGGTTCACTCGGTTGGCACAGGGCCTCGGTGAGGGTGTTCCAGAGGCGTTCCGGGGGCATTACTGGGCGGTGCAGTGGGCGGAGATGGGAATTGTGATGCAGTTGTGATGCAGGACGACCATAGTGCCAAATCCTAAAGCTGGTTCCCAGACAGGGCAGCCCCGATTTGGGCCGCTCCTGTCCACATTCCTCTGTGCCTGCTATTTTGCTGGTGCAGATCCGAGCAGGCCCATAGGGGTGACTGGGGCTTATGCGGGTGTAAGGGGAAAACCTCCCCTTGTCCTGCATGTTGCTGCTGCCACCTCCTAATGGGCCTTGCGATATGGCCCGGCTACGTTGGCCTTACTAGGCCTGCATAGTGTAGGATTGCGCTCTGCGTGGGGGGAAGACAATCCCTGTTCATACCAATTCCTCAGGTTTTCTACCTGTTTAGGCAGCAACTAGTGCTGCACTTTTGATTGCAAGTCCATGAAACAGCGATTGGTCAGTGGAACCAATGACAAGCTATGTTGAAGAAAGGGGATTCCCCCTATCAGCGTTCCCCCACTTGCAAGCCAGCATTGTAACCCATGGTGCAGGAAATCAATGCAGAGGAGAAGCCTCTACGTTGTTTTCATCGCCTCGATTGGCTCCGGCAATGAGGGAAAGGGGCTGCTTATACAGCTCGGTAGGAAGCTATGAAAATGATTTTGCACCTCACTATCTATACCACTGACTGTACATTGACAAATGTTCTCTTACCCCGAGGAGACCTCCAACAGCTGAAATTTCCTTGCAGGCTGCAGAAGACCAGCACTGCTGCATTGACACAACAGATTTGGACCGCAATCCTAAACTGGATTTAGGCTGGCACAGTTAGACCAGCAAAGTTTGGATGACACAAGGGCCACTATAAAGTATGTTTGGACCACTCTCAGGGTGCAATCCTAAACAGCACCAGACTGGTGAGGCTGACGGGCAAGCACCATATCCGACGCTGTTTAGGAGAGGCTGGAGCCTCCCCGCGGCAAGGGAGCATGTGCTCCCCTATGTGCTCCCCTATGTGCTCCTCGGATCTGCGCCCACTAAAGAGCGGACGCAGATCCGAGGAGACCACATGGCCTGAATCAGGGCCTCACTGCCTCGCTGCCGGGCTTAGGAAGTGGCCGTACGGCCACCTCCCAAGCATGCCCAGGTCCTGCCCAAGTCCTGCCTCCCGCCTCCTCCCCTCCCTCCACCAATCCCCATCCCAATACGGGACAGAGAATCCCTTGTGCCAACCGTCTTCGGTCGGCGCAAGGGAGGCTCTCTGTCAATGCTCTGAAGCCGACGCTGCTAGTAGCGTCGGCTTCAGAGATGGAGCACCAATGCGGGGGTGCTGCTTTGCACTCCCGTGTTGGCGCTCTGCCCAGTGATGTCATGCAGGGGGTACGCGGGGGTACGCGAGTACCAGTTTCTAGGATTATGGCTGGCCCCGCCCACTCGTTGACTCCGCCCCCTGCAACATTTGAATTTCCTGCACATTTGAGTTGCCTGCACGTTCTCAGAGGCAGGCAGGCAGCGTGCGGAGCCTTGCCTTGCCTTGCCACTGAAAAATGAGCTGCTCTGGGGTTTTAACATGATGCCAGGCCTCCTTAACATGTTCTGAGGGTGCTGTGGAATACTGTTGCAACTGTTGGATCAGTTTAAAATTGTCTGAGGCCTCAAAAAGGGCTTTTTTCATGTCACTTCCTGCCACGACATCACTTCCGGCTTATGACGTCACTTCCGGTGGGCGGGTCCCGACACGCGCCAATCAAAAGTGAGTACCTGTTGTTAAATCATTTAGATGACACCACTGGCTCTGCCCCTTGCGTTGACGCTATAGCATCGACACAAGGGGCATGCTAGGATTGTGCTGCCTGAGTCAGAGAGACCAGCACACAGACATGTGCCATTCTCCCTGACTCCAAGAGTGGTTCAAACGTATGTTACAGTGGCCCTTGTGCCGGTCAAACTTCGCTGGCTTAACTGTGCCAGCATAACTCCACATTAGAATTGCGCCTTTAGTTAGGATCTGGCTGTGAGAAACTTTGGGAAGCAGTTGATGAAATTAGGAAGATGATAATTTTCTCAGATTTCATAATTAACTCCAAATTCTGATGAAAAGTCACGTTAAAGAAAAATAGGAAAATGTATTAATAGAGGCTAAAGTGGTTGTAACAAAAAGCTGTAACTATGAGCAGATGCTTTCAAAACAAGACCGGATAAAAAGGGTTTGGCACATGATGTTAGTGAATAAAATAACTCCACTTAAATAAGCTCAGCAGGAAGCTTTTCTGCAGCTCCCCAATTATGGGGATGCTGGCAACGATCAAGGGTTATTGGAATCAGATCAAACCTTCCAAGGGGGTAAGATCTGCAGTCCTCCAAGGCACTCTAACTTTATAGTCAACCAATAATTATACAGAAGTATATTATAAACCAATTTATATTTCATCCTAATCTCGCTTTGTCTTTTTCAGTGAACACATTAAAATATTTGTCTTATACATTTTGAATGGCCTAATTGTTGCAATTTGCAAGTGCATGACTTTATTTTACATTGTCTTTGTGATGCTTATATATATATATATATAAGCATGTGTGTGTGTGTGTGTGTGTGTGTGTGTGTGTGTGTGTGTGTGTGTGTGTGATTTGATTTTTAATTGTGATCACTCTTTGTAGTTTTTGTAATTTTTTTTTTTTGTAAGCCACTTCGGAACCCATCAGGGAAAAAGGAGGGCTGTCAATACATTTATTATGGTATTTATATGCCTCCTTTCTCAATAGATAAGGTGGTTTAAATAAACAGGCTGAATATAAATCCATTTTTCAATGAACGTATTATTCCATGAGGTTTTCCTAGAACCTCTCTCAAGTTTTTCCATTCATAGGGCAGTTGGCATCCTGAGCAGCTCAGGCCTGGGAGAAAGGGAAGGATTGGTTGTGCCAACACCACGGGTATTCTAATCCCCTTCCTGGACTGCTCCTGCAACATGGGTGTATACTCAGACCCATGCCAGCTATTTAGCAGTTGCAGGTTCCAAGTCCCTGTACTGCAGTGGCTTACCTCTGTGTAAGGGAACAAATATTCCCCCCACCACAGGATGCAGCAGTCGCCATTTTGGTGTGACAGATGGGGGAGGGTAGTGGATAGGATTGGGCTGTTAGTGTGGTATTAAAATTGATGACATGGATGTGACCAGGCAGAAATAACTTCAAATAATTAAATGAATCTTCCCTCTCTCTCTCTCTCTCTCTCTCTCTCTCTCTCTCTCTCTCTCTCTCAAACTATATCCTCTCTTAAATTCAATATTTGGGGCATATATATGGTGTAGAAGAGTAGAACTATTTCTATGTGTTTCCTGCCAAAGGACCTTTGGTCATGAATCATTGTGGAGATACGGTACCATCAGCCCAGGTCAGGGCCACGACCATATCTTCAGGCTAGCTTTAGGCAAGCCCCTAATTAATGTCGAGTTTCGAAATCAGAAATCATAAGAACGTAGTTTGTGGAATGATCATTTGAAAGGTTAAAATATTCAGAGTGTGAACTCTTCTCCCTGGTCACCTAAGAACGGCCATTGCCTACTAAAGTTAATCCATATGTTCTCACCCTTTGTGATTTAGATCCCAACCTCAGCATATCTCATTTCTCAAAAATCAATGTGACCGCCTAAGCTCAGCAAAAAATGTTCAGTTGGGAAAGGGAGAATGTAAAAGAAGGAGAACTGACTCAGGGAATTGGAAATGCTGTGTGCAAATGGGAACATTCTCCAAATTCATGTATTAATTTTATCTTTCTCCCTCATAAGCCAAATAAATAATAAGCGTCTGCAGGGTTTGAGAGACACTTAGGATGCCTCCTAAATTATTTGTAGAAAACAAGAATTGCTAATTTTGCTACTGAACACAGTAATGAAGAGGTGAGGCATTTGGGGTGTGTCCAGCCTCAGCCACAATTGTTAGTTCATAATTTAGGATGTGGGGGGTCATTCCCCCCCCCCGGCTGCCCATCACTGTGCTGAAACAGCTCCAAAATGAAACATGGCATGGGGGAGCGTGGTGAGGGCGGTGCAAGGGGACAGCGATCGTTGACCCAGCCCCCAGGAGGCGGAACCTCGCCTGGGTCCACCACTGAGATTGGCAGTGAGATTAACACAACTAGCTAACACCAAATCCTGGTGTGCAAATCCTGCTGCCAGCTGCAGCCCAGCGCTTTGGATGAATTCATCTGGAATGAATCCAGCCTGGTGGCTCCATGTAGACAAAAGTTTATACCGGTGGCAGTAAGAGGTTGATATGTCTAGTTTTAGAGGTCATTGATCCAATCATTGCTGGAACAGTTGAAGGCAAATCTCAGACTCTATTTGCTGAAACAACAGTGAAGGTCAAATGAGATGTGATCCTAGATGTGTGACTTCAACTTTTGTTTTATTGGGGTGGGAGGTAGAAATAGTGTTTAGGGGAAGGGGTGAAATGTGGCAAAACCATGGAGGGAATAGAGGGCCTCAGTACTTTCACCCCTTCACGTTTCTGATTCTCTCCCCACATTTAATGGGAAAAAAGTTCACTGGCTTTCAATGGGAGCTTTTTCCCCATTACATATCACCCACAGGAAGCCAGCAATTGAGATTGGAACCACAGCAAAGGCAAAGTACTACATCTTTTCTAACCCACTACTAATCTTTTCTAACCCACCACATTTTCATCACCCTTGTCTTGTTTCTCCCCTCCCCTGTGCTATTTTTTTTTAAAATCAAATCAATGGAAGTTGAAGTCCTGTTTTTAGAGTCACATCTGGCTTGACCCTTAATAGTAACCCATGATAATGAAGCAACTTTTAAATTTTAATTAGAAAACCTTTTCTCCTTTTCACTATAGCTTAGATGCAGTCAGCACTATTCCTTTTCAAATGGCATCTTGCCGTTCCAGAAAGCACTGCCTTATCACTAATAAAAAAAAGACTGAAACGTTGACAAATGAGCACGGAAGCCACAAAGCTGCAGCCTGCGTTTTCCAAAGAACCTCTGAGTTCTAAGACGTAAGCTGTTCTTTATCACATTAGCAGTGGTTATATTCATTGTATCAGAGTCTTGACCCAGAAACCTTTTACTTTAACAAAGAAGAAGGAAAAAGTCAAGAAAGCAGAAGAAAACAACCTGAACCAATGTTTCCATCTGGTTTATTTACAAATACATGTAGGCCTGAAGAAATCCATTACATTGTCAATTGCGCAACTCACAGGACCACTGTGCTAGCAGAGTATGGAATTCTACTGTCCTCTCCTGAGTTCAGGGAATTTAGTAATTTGTTATAGGGAATTGGTTCATAAATGACCGGGAGACAGGCACGAGCAACAAAGTGGCCAGGTTTGCAGGGGAAACCAAACTTTTCTGGGTGGTGAAAACCAGAAGGGATTCTGAAGAGCTCCAGAAGGATCTCTCAAAACTGGAGGAATGGGCAGCAAAATGGCAGATGCGTTTCAATGTAGACAAGTGTAAAGTGATGCACACTGGGGCAAAAAATCAAAACTTCACATATAGGCTAATGGGGTCTGAGCTGTCTGTGACAGCCCAGGAGAGAGATCTTGGGGTGCTGATGGACAACTCGATGAAGGTGTCGACCCAGTGTGCCATAGCAGTGAAGGCCAATTCCATGCTTGGGATAATTAAAAAAAAGGGTTGAGAATAAAACGGCCAATATTATTATGCCACTGTACAAATCGATAGTAAGTCCACATCTGGAGTATTGCAATTGGTTTCCACATCTCAAAAAGCACATAGTGGAGATGGAAAAGGTGCAGAAGAGAGTGACCAAAATGATTACTGGGCTGAGACAGCTCACTTATGAAGAAAGGCTGCAGTATTTTAGACTCTTCAGTCTAGAAAAAAGGCACCTGAAGGGGGATATGATTGTGATGTACAAAATTATGCATGGGATGACTAAAGTGGATAGAGGGATGTTCTTTCCCTCTCTCACAACACCAGAACCAGGGACATCCATTAATATTGAGTGTTGGGAGAGTGAGAACAGATAAAAGAGAATATATTTTACCCAGCGGGTAATTAATCTGTGGAATTCTCTGCCACAAGAAGTAGTGATGGTGTCCGACCTGGGTGCCTTTAAAAGGGGATTGGACAGATTTCTAGAAGAAAAGTCCATCACAAGCTGGGATGGGTATGTGCAACCTCCTGGTTATAGAAGAAGGCTACCTCAGAATGCCAGGTGCAGGAGAGTGGCAAAAGGATGCAAATACCTTGTTTTCTTGTGTGCGCCCTGTGGCATCTGGTGAGTCACTGTGAGGTACAAGAAGCTGGACTAGATGGGCCTTTGGCCTGATCCAGTGAGGCCCTTCTTATGTTCTTAGTACCAGTGGTATTCTGTATTTTCTAGAATTAAGAGTGCAATCCTAACCAACTTTCCAGCACTGACATAGCTGTGCCAATGAGGCAAGTGCTGTATCCTGCAGTGGGGTGGGGCAGTCATGGAGGATTCCTCATGATAAAGGAATATTTGTTCCTTTACCTCAGAGCTGTACTGTCCTTGCCCTGGTGCTGGAAAGTTGGTTAGGACTGAACCCTAAAGCAAAGAAATGTGTGTCTTTTTGTTAGCCTTCCAATCCACCCAGCAATGATTGTCTCTCACTATTTAAAATATCATGGTTAACCACCTTTGTGGCTTCCAAACTACAAAGGGGTTGTGGCTTTTTCAAGAAAGTCTGAATTTCACTTTTCTATTGCGTTAGAGTTTACTTTTTAATCCAAGCTGTTTTTGAACATGTTGCAATTTTGAAAAGATTCCATAGAAACTCGCACGGTAAACACCTCTCTGCTCAACTGTCAGCCCTGGAAATATCAAGCAAAGGTGTTGATTCCAAAAGGATCATGTCTCAGAGCCAATGCTCCAGCTGTTCGCTTCCATTTTGGGAACCGGTTTCATTCCAGCATGCCACACAAGGTGTTCTCGAAATGGAATGCCAAGCACACACAGAAATCGGTCTTCAGGTCTACAATTTTAATTCATTTGGGGAAATCAACATTAGTGAGAAGGTAACCAAACTTCAAAAAACCCATTTGCAATGAATTGTAATATCCAAAAGACATATAATGGGATCTCTTAATCAAGATATCTTATGTTGGGATCTCTTGGGATCTCTTGTGCTGCTGAGTAAATGTGAATGATAAGAGAGAATTTAAATGACATTTTTGTCTTGAGAGAAAAACCACATATTTCACAGCCTGATTATATTCCTACCTAGCATGCAACCATGCCAATGGAGCACACACTGGGTGTTATCACACACACACACACACACACACACATACCAGAAGGCCAAGTGGAGGCAAGTAACAAACTCAGTTGGCCTTCTGGTTGCCTATGAGTCTCCTTGGACCTTATTTTGCTGGCATAAGTAGTCAGTACGAGATAAGGATTTCCACCATGTGCGCATATTTTTCAAGCACCCCATATCTTCGCCTACTCCTCCCAAGAGGGAAGCTCTCCATTGGAATGCCATGCACAGTTGAACTCAGGTGGTGAGCTGCAGTTGGGTCTTTGACTAAAAGAGAGTTAAAAGAAAAGTTGGGAAGGGCTTCCCCTTTCCCGCAGGGTTAACTTCACCCTACCGCCAACTGGGGTTCTCTCACCTTGCTTATGGAGTGCCTTCATCTAAAATGAAAGTCCAGAGTAAGGGAGTAAAAGAGGGTATATAACAATGGTTGATTTATCATGTCACCTAGGTCTAGCCCAGCCTGTAAGTCCCTTTGAGTCCGCCCCCTTGCTTCTTCCTTGAGTAGGGCTGGGCCTACTAACAGCCTGTCTCCAGCCCCCTGCTTGTCCTCCTTTCTTTGAGTTCTCCCCACTACACCTTCCAAGCCTTAGTAATTCATCTCCCCTTCTACCATCTTCCTTCCTCTTCCCCAGTCAGGAAACTTTATTCCCATTTCTTTATTCCAGCTTGTACTCTCTCCTCCACTTTCTAATATTATATACCTCAGCTCTTCCTTCCTCTGTCTTGTTCCCCGAGCTCTGTTCTCTTCCTTTTCTCCACTTTCCAAACCTCCTCTGTCTCATTCTTACCTCCATTAGCTTCACGTCTTTCCTGTCTTCCCTTGTCCTGCTTGAGGCTGGTATATAAATACTGTTGGTTGATTGACTGGTTGATTAAAGGCTGCATCCAGCCTCAGTCCTTTGAGGCCAGCTGATAGGTGTCAGCTGGCTCCTCTGTTAAGCGCAGCTTCCAGAGGCTTCAGTGAGCCATTCTGAGCCCTGTGGAGACCAATAGAGTGCGTTGCCAGCCTAGCACAACCCCAGGAGAGGCCTTAAGAGGCTCCAGGTACTTAATTGCAGGGAGCTTCCAGAGGCACATGTGGACCCTCTGTATCCACTGATATGGGACATTCAAATGCAGAGGAACCGCTGTACAGCAAAATCCAGAAAAATGCTATTTTCTACCTTCCTACCTGCATTTTCTCCACATAACAGATTCTTAGTGTTGGACTCATATTTCATGCTTTCAAAGGATTAGAAAAAGTAAAGGAAAAATTATACCTAACCCTCTTGGGAGATCTAGGTCTGCAGGAACTGCTCTTCTTCTCTGCAAGAGAAAATGGCAAGCCTGGAATAATGGTCATCAACCTTTTTTACTAGGAGCTGGAGGATCCACTGCTCATCTTTGGCCTCATCACTAATCCTACCTTATGGCCTAGAAATTACTCTCATGCAGAGCAATCAAAAGCATGTCTGCTTAGAAGTAAGTCCCATTGTGTTCAATGAGATGGACAGACTCATCCTATTGTGCCGTGCCCCTGTAGGAGCAGCCAAACGATGCCAAAATGGCCACCGCTGCATCCTATGCATGCCACGGCAGCCATAAGAGACACATCAGGAGAAGGGGATAGTCATCCCCTTCCCCTGGGGTAAGGGCACTGGCCCGCCAATGGGCCTCCTCAAGTCTGTGCTGGTTATTTTGCTGGTGCAGACTTGAGAGCCCCCATGTTGGGCTATACCATGTGGCCCATCAGAGAAAATAGGATCTGGCAGTGGAAGTCAAGCTCTGGTCCTACACCATTCCACATCCCCTGCCAAGTTCTGCCCCTTCCCCCTGCCTCAGCAGGCCTTACCATTGGGTGGTGCTGCCAGGGTGCCAGCCAGCTGTACCACTCTCGCCAGAGTGCAGGGCAGACTGGCACGGCCCCAGCACTGGTGCTCCCTCCTCGGGGGGGGGTATAAACTATGGCATGCTAACAGATTTCTGGTAGCCTGAGAACAAAGTCATAAGTGTCCACATATTCTAATGGGAACCTAATCCACCCAGAGACAGCCCAAGTAAAGGCCTTCTCCCCCACCCCACCCCGAGGCAATGTGTCAAATGCTGCCTTCCTTGCCTGATGATGTGCTAGCTTCTGTTCAATTTTCCAGCCCACTACTCTCTTCTCCACATTTCCACTTTGCACCCCTCTTCCTTTTCCAAGCCAGGGAGTGGAAGGAGGAGGAACAGTGGAAGGAAGGGGGCACCCCCTGCCAACGTGCTGCCTGAGGCAATGGCTTCAATTGGCCGCATGGATGGGGCTGGCCCTGAATCCTCTGATTGTGAATTGCTGGCCTTTTAAATCCATTTTTCCATGTATGTTTCCCCAAAATCCTAACAGACACATGGATTTTGATGTTTTTAATTTTTCTTCTATTTTTTGTATTCTCGTCTTTTTCTCTTTCTAAGGTGCATATTTGTGCTTATCACCATTTTTTTTAAATTTTTACTCTGCAGTCTAGTTTTGCAAGATGTTGTAGACTCTGCTGTGGTAATATGCATATGTGCCATTTACACTGCACATTAAGTGCCAGGTTCTGAAAGCTGGTAGGAGAAATGTATGTGCAGTGGAAAAATAAGCTTTTAAACACACTGGGATTGACAGATCAAGCTGGGCAGAATGGAGTTAATGATAGCATCCCCCCCCCCCCGCAAGAAAGTGCTTCCTTTGATCAATAGGAAAGGGC
>JAJKFI010036734.1:0-18122 GCA_029204185.1 Lerista edwardsae
CACACACACACACACACACACACACACACACACACACACACACACACTTATAAGAAAATTATATATAATGCATATAATATGTATGTATGTATGTATGTATGTATGTATGTATGTATGTATGTTTTATTCTTTTTAAAAAGATACACAGCTAATGACGTACGGTGTTACAACACAAAAATGAAATCACAGAGTCACTAGCTGGCATTGCCTGCGAGGGTCGGGTCTCAACCAGAAACCTAGGAATCTCGCAGGTATCGGCGAAGAATCAAAGTAGTTCCAATGATAGCAGTCCATTGTAGTTCAGCAGGTGTTATTGCTGGTATTTCTAGTTGTGTAAAATATGTATCAAAGTTTGTGGATATTGTTCCTAGTGCGCCAATGACGATAGGCACCACTTTCGTATGTTTATGCCACAGTCGAGTAGTTTCAAGGCACAATTTGCAGTACTTGTCTATTTTCTCTCTCTCTTTTTCAACCGCGCAGTGGTCTCCTGGGATGGCGACATCAATAAAAGTTACAAGTCGGGTGTCCTTGTCTATTAGTGTAATGTCAGGCGTGTTCGCTCCGAAGTGTTTGTCTGTTTGAATTCTAAAGTCCCACAAGATCTTGACCTTCTGGTTTTCTAGGACCTTTTTGGGCTGGTGTTGCCATGCTCTTTCCAACATGTTGAATCCGTGTTTCTGGCACAAGGCCCAGTGTATGAGATTTGCAACATCGTCGTGACGTTTTTTTGTAATCCATATTAGCGATTTTGGGACATTCACATATGAGGTGGTTGACAGTTTCATCCCATCGTTTACGAAGTTGGCATAGGCTGGTACCCTGGATCTTGGTCCTCATCACGTTAGTCTGAAGCGCCTGTTCTTGAGCAGCGAACAGGTCAGCCTCTGTTTCCTTCTGTAAAAAACCTTCTCTTAGCCAGGTCCAGGTTGCCTGTTTATGACAAATTTCAACATTTTTTAAAAAAATTGTCCATGTAAACGTTGGCCTATCCAGCACTGATGTCAGCGAGTGAAAGACTCTTTCTTGTATTCCAATTTGGTCTCTGATTCAGAGACGATGTTTTCATTTTTTGACGGCTTTTAGCAATTTTTCTGTACTTTTGCACACGTAGTCATGAAGGCTGCATTTCTCCTCTTCTACTGTTGGTTGTACTTGTAGTAAGCCGCGACCTCCAATCTTATGGGATAGAATTTTCTCCTAATCTTGCTTCCTGTCAGGGATGTTTCATAGTTGTACAATTGGGGCAGTCCAAGAATACCAATTTGCATTCCAGGAGGGTCATTTTATTATGTTACAATGACAGCACTTCCTGCTTGATGCTGTCACTTCCTGCCACAACATCACATCCAGGATAATGGCATCACTTCTGGTGGGTCCTGACATGAGTGCCATTCTAAAAAGTGGGTCCCGGTCTAAAAAGTTTGAATACCACTGCTGTACCGTGATCACTCCCTTTCTTATGAGTGACATTTGTTTAAGAGGAGTTAATTCAGGATAGAATCCAGTTTAAGCAAGTAAATTTATTTAGCTATGTAAGGCATCACAAAAGCAGCAACACAGCTTCAAGTCTGTCCCATAATGACAAGTTGTTGCTGTTCTCTTTGAACACTCAATCCAGCAATTACACAAAAAACCCTTTAAATAGCAAAAACCATCTAAAAACGTGGTAAGCATCAGGTGGACAGTAAAAGAGGTTAATTGCTGCAATCATCAAAGAAATAATTTGCTACACATTATGGCCCCATTACTGCAAACAACTATGCGCATGGGGTAACTTTATGCTCATGAATTGAAAGTACTCGTGTATAAGCCTACATGTGTAAGTATTAGCAGCTAACAACTCCCTGTCTATTTTCTGGTGGCAATATGGAGTTTGCTTTACCTAAAGCATAGGGCAAAATGTTACATGCAACCATTCCTGATAGCAGCACATACATGCTGATGTCAGCACAAATCACTCTTCCCTGAAATGGTGGAATGGTGATAGTAGGATTCAAACTCAGGGCAAATTCAAATTAGATCATTAATGGCATTTTATCCCTAAAGCCACATCACACCAATGTTCCTTCTGTCCATAAAGCCATGGTAGAGAATAAACAGGACTGGCGTGATCGTCAAATGTATTCCCTGCATCTCCTCATTGATTGATAGTGTGTACGAAAAAGGACAAGTGCTAAGACGTTTTGTCCCAGCATATAACCAATCTTATATATCCATGTTAAAATTTTAAATCTGCTACGATAAATATTTATCATTTTAGCACACTTTCACAGACAGGCAGCCCAATCCTGAGCTGCTTGGGCCCTGTAGGAGCAGCGGCATCAAAATGGCTACCACTGCATCCTGTGGGACCTGTGGCAGCCACAAGAGCCTCCTTGCAGGAAGGCATTATTCATCCCCTTCCACCAGATAATGCCCCAGCCTCCGCTATGGGGCTACTTGAGTCTCCACCGGCTATTCTGTTGGCAGATTCTGGAGCAGTCCCATGTAAATAAAGCTGCCAAAGCCAAAGCAGGGGTTCCAGGTTAGCCAAGCCTGCCCTTCTTCTCTTCCTCCCCAGTTCCACCCCCTCAGCGGTGTTATTCTGCTGGAACGCTGGGCGGGACATCTGGGTGATTGACAGCCCGCCCATCGCGTTCTGCAGCGTTACGCCGTTTGCGTAACCAATTATGCCACTTGCGTACGTTACGCAAACGGCGTAACGCTGCGGAACGCGACGGGCGGGTTGTCGATCACCCAGATGTCCCGCCCAGCGTTCCGGCAGAATAACACCGCTGCACCCCCTCCCCACCTTCCTCCTGCTACGATGGGCTTTACTGCTGGCCAGAGCTACTGGAGTGGCAGCTGGCTGTCCCACCTGCTCTAAGATGCAGAACCAACTCACATGACCCCAGTGCAGGCGGAACTTACTCTCCTGATGTTGTAAACATGCTTTATGGCATATTAACAACACCCAGAGCAGGAAGGACAAATGTACCATTGGCAATAAGGCCCATTGGGTTGGGCCCTTAGGGTCCATCAGTGCCCCAAGGTACTGCACCTCTTGCAACAATGCTGACTGCCATGAAGTAGTCAGCGCCTCTCTCGAAAGGTACTCTGACAGTGCGCCACTCAGCACATGGCTTAGAGGCCTAATGGGAAGACCTGGGCTTGGGCCTGCCCAGATCAGTGGCTATTGCCCCAATCGCCAGAGCAGGTAAGCTGACCGGAGAGGTGGGAGGAAGTGGCAGGCAGGGAAGGGGCAAAACAGGGTGGGGAATGGGGATGTTTGGATTGGGTCCCAGGAAGGGGGTTGGATTGGCAGTGATGCTGCCTCTGATATTCTAACCCCCTTCCTGGGCTCAATCTTGTGGAGTTGAGCCACACAAACTTTTAGCACCACTGCATTGACAGATTGAGAGGGGATTGGGCCATTACTTTTTTGTTGTTGTTTTGTACTTTTCTTTTTGAAGTTATTCTTACCTTTTTTGAAAAATTATTCCCACAATAGTGGCAGATTGCATAGTCTGCTTACATGCAATCACAGATATACATTTCTGAAGTTCCTATTTTCTGAATTTGTGGTCTTCCATAGACATTTCAATGAATTGTGCTCACATTACTGTAAACCAAACCAACAATCAGGGAACCAGTCACTGCTATTTGGGGACTAATTGTTTGGGCTGACAGAGGCCATTAAGTTTCTTGCCTGTTTCTGCAAAGATTCTGCAAACAGAGAACATTTGGGGAGTGCAAATTTAGATAACAACAGCAGCCTCTGCCTACAGACTCAATGAACATTCTTCCATATAATTACAATCAAAAAGGGAATGGTCTACAGCACTTTACATAGTAGGTTTATTTCAAACATCTATAAAATAGAATATAAAACATCTACTGAGTTCAGTGTTGAAAATTATTGCATGTGACTAAAACTAGGTCAATCCAGTCAAGCAACACTGTCAACTCAGAGTGCAGCAACGGTGGGAAAGGTAAGAAATTTTTTGAAAAGGAATTGGGGAAAAAAATATATGAGTAGAAAAATATAGGTGGCTTGTAAAGAACTGCCTGACTAGGTCCAATGCACAAAAGGGATTTAAGCTTGTGTTTCTTGAACAGTTGTTACTCCCATGTCCTATGACAAACCTCATTTGAAGGTGAGGAAAGTTTGATAAGCAGTTTTGGTTTGGTTCATTTTCTACTCTGAGGAGGTGCATTTCAAAGAAATTCAAAGAATCACTGGGCATGCTCAGTTGCATGAGTGTGCCTCCTAACCAAATTTCCAGCACTGACAGCTGACAGTCAAATGTTTAATGCCACTTGCTGTCAAATAGCAAAAATGGTCAAATATCACATTTTAGTCGGCAAATATCAACTAGTTTCAGATGTCAAAGACTTCTTTTGCATTTGGATTATTGCGTATTCAGCAGATATTTGACACCGACATCTGCAGAGGAAATTTTGTGAACGTTTTGTTGTTGTTCAGTCGCTAAGTCATGTCCGACTCTTCGTGACCCCATAGACCACAGCACGCCAGGCCTCCCTGTCCTCCACTACCTTCCAGAGTTGGCCCAATTTCATGTTCATCGCTTCGGTGACACTATCTAACCATCCCGCCGGAATTATGTGCTTGACACCTCGAGGGAGCTCAGGGGAGGGGAGGGAGGCCACCATCAGCAGAGTTACGGGTTACGGAAGATATGGCGGTGGGGGTGGGGGCGGACATTACAGGAGAATGAGGGTCAGTCATAGACAGACTGTCCCTCTTTCTGGCCCTTCCCTCATCCCTCTGACCCCTGGTACTTCTGGCAACAGTCCCCTGAGTCGGAAGCTGCTGCTTCTGAATGCCAGGTCGGTGAATAACAAGACCTCTCTTATCCATGATTTAATCTTGGAGGAGAAAGCCGACCTGGTATGTATCACGGAGACCTGGTTGGATGAGCTGGGAGGGGTCAATCTTTCCCAGATTTGTCCGCCGGGTTTCCGGTTACTTCAGCAGCCACGACTACAGGGGCGGGGACAGGGTATCTGGTGAGACGGATGGAATCCCGATACGGAGATGGCCAGGGCCCTGGGTGAGATCGCTCCTGAGCGTCCTCTGCCCAGTCACAGAATCAGAGCGGCTCCTTGGTTTTCTGAGGAGCTGCGAACGATGAAGCGGCAGAGCAGATGACTAGAGCGTCGGTGGCGAAAGACTCATGCCGAATCTGACCGTACACGGGCTAGGGCCCAATTAAAAGCTTATTCCAGAGCAGTGGTGGCGGCTAAGAGGGCACACCTCTCTGCCACCATTGCATCTGCAGAGAACCATCCGGCTGAGCTCTTCCGTGTGGTCCGCAGTTTTTTACATCTTGCCCCCCTTACTGGTGGGGAGGAGCACACGGAGGCTCGCTGTGACGAGTTCGCTAAACACTTTGCAGATAAGGTCGATCAGATCCGGTATGACTTGGACGCCGCTGTGGGCATATCTAGTGATGTCCCTGGGGAACCTGTCTATCCTATAATTTGGGATTCTTTTCAGCTTGTAGAGCCTGAGGATGTGGACAGGATTCTCTGGAGTGTGAGACCTGCTGCTTGCCCGCTCGACCCTTGCCCGGCATGGCTAATTAGAGCTGCCCGGAGAGGGCTGGCCGAGTGGACGGGGAGGGTGGTGAATTCATCTCTGAGGGAGGGGGTGCTCCCGCCTGCTTTGAAGCAGGCGATGGTTCGCCCCCTCCTGAAGAAGCCCTCCCTGGATCCCACAAATTTAAACAACTTTCGGCCAGTCTCCAATATCCCATTTCTGGGCAAGGTGATTGAGCGGGTGGTGGCGTCCCAGCTTCAGAGGGTTCTGGAGGAAACGGATTATCTGGACCCATTCCAATCTGGCTTCAGGCCGGGGTTCGGGACGGAGACTGCCTTGGTCACCTTGGTGGATGACCTGCGCCGGGGGATGGACAGGGGAAGTGCGACCCTGTTAGTCCTGCTGGACCTCTCAGCGGCTTTCGACACCATCGACCATGGTGTCCTTCTGGGTCGGCTGGCCGGGCTGGGGCTTGGAGGCACTGTTTTGAAGTGGTTCCGCTCCTTCCTGGCTGACAGATCCCAGAAGGTGGTGCTGGGGGAGGCTTGTTCGGCACCCCGACCTCTTAGGTTCGGGGTGCCGCAAGGTTCCATCTTATCCCCCATGCTGTTTAACATCTACATGAAACCGCTGGGAGAGGTCATCCGGGGGTTTGGAGTGGGGTGCCATCAATATGCTGATGACACCCAACTTTATCTCTCCTTTCCCCCTGATTCTGAGGAGGCGGTTGAGGTCCTGGATCGCTGTCTGGAGGCGGTTGGGGGCTGGATGCGGGCGAACAAGCTGAAATTAAATCCGGATAAGACAGAGGTGCTTTTGGTTCGGAAATCCACAGCTCGGGTATTGGACTATCGTCCTGCTCTGAATGGGGTCGCACTTCCTCTGAAGGAGCAGGTTCGCAGCTTGGGGGTTCTCCTGGATTCACAGCTACACCTGGAGTCCCAGGTGGCGGCTGTGGCCAGGGGAGCCTTTGCTCAGCTTCGGCTGATCCGCCAGCTGCAGCCGTACCTGAGCTGTGCGGACCTGGCCACAGTGACCCATGCCCTAGTGACATGTAGATTAGATTATTGCAATGCGCTCTACGTGGGGCTGCCTTTGAAGACGATCCGGAAATTACAACTAGTACAGAACGCGGCGGCTCGGGTGGTTGCTGGGGCACGTCGGTTTGACTCTGTCGAGCCGTTGCTTCTGCGACTACACTGGCTGCCGGTTCTGTTCCGAGCCCAATTCAAAGTGCTAGTTTTGACTTTTAAAGCCCTTTACGGCTCAGGTCCAGGGTATTTGAGGGACCGCCTTCTTCCATATAATCCAACCCGTACTCTTAGATCATCTGGGGGGGGCCCTTTTGACTGTGCCGCCACCAGGAGAAGTGAGAGGGGCGGCGGCCAGGAAGAGGGCCTTTTCGGTGGTGGCCCCCCAACTCTGGAACACCCTCCCCTTAGAATTGAGAACTGCTCCCTCCTTGTTTACGTTTCGGCGGGGGCTGAAGACCTTTTTATTCCAAAAAGCTTTTAACTGTTGACAGGCTGGCTGGTTATTATGATCCACGGGGCTTGTTGTTTTAAACTGTTTTTAAATTTGTTTTTAATTGTGTTCTTAATTTTTTGACTATATTGTTTAATACTGCTTTTAATTGTTTTTAATGTGAATTGTTATATTGTTTTTATATATATAGTGTAATGCCGCCTTGGGTGCCTTCAGGCACAATAAGGCGGGGTAAAAATCCAATAATAAATAAATAAATAAAATCTCATCCGGTGCCGCCCCCTTCTCCTTTTGCCTTCAGTCTTCCCAGGATGGGGGTCTTTTCTTCTCATGAGGTGGCCAAAGTACTTGAGCTTCAGCTTCAGGATTTGTCCTTCCAGGGAGCAATCAGGCTTGACTTCCTGGAGGATTGACTGATTGGATCTCCTTGCAGTCCAGGGGACTCTCAAGAGTCTTCTCCAACACCATAATTCAAAAGCATCTATTCTTTGGCGTTCTGCCTTTCTTATGGTCCAGCTCTCACAGCCATACGTGAACGTTTATGGAAGCACATTTATTCCAGTGCTGGATCTACTATGTCAGTGGTATTCATAGTTTTTAGACTGGGACCCGCTTTTTAGAATGGCACTTGTGCCAGGACCCACCGGAAGTGATGTCATTAACCTAGAAATGATGTTGTGACAGGAAGTGACATCATCAAGCAGGAAGTGCTGTCTTGTAACATAATAAAATGACACTCCTGAAATGCGAAGTGGCATTCTTGGACTGCAGCAATTGTACAACCATGAAACATCTCTGACAGAAAGCAAGATTAGGACAAAATATTTTGTAAAATCACTGAACTAAAAACAAATTCTGTTAAAAAAACCCTCACTTGAAAATTGAAACTGTGGACACTCACAAAAGGAATATAATAAGAACAGGGTCTGCAGCTTCCAAGATGGCTGCTCCCAGCTTTTCACAACCCACCTGACATCAGGTAATGACCCACCAAGTGGGTCCCGACACACAGTTGAATAACACCATACCATGGCATAAATACCATTGTTTTTACATTTACATGCACTATGTACACATGAACTATCCAGTAAGACACACCCACCCACCCTTGTTGCCCGTGCATACAAATTACTTCTTTCTCCTTGATCTGGAGCACTGGATGAGTGTTGGAGCAAAGGAGGGCGCCATCCCCCCTGACTCTGAGAGTGGTTCAAACATACTTTACAGTGTCCCTTGTGCTGGCCAAACTTGGCTGGCCTAACTATGCTGGCCTAATTCCAGGTTAGGATTGCACTCTGAATGTTGAACAGGGCTAAAGTTCTAGCATCTGTTATTTATGAATACAATAAATTACTTTGGTACCATATAATGCTAGATGTTTGGGACTGGTCACTCTACATGGAAGATTACGACTATTCTTGGTTACTTAACCTATTTTTCTGGGTTCTTTTTTTTCCTCCACCCCTTTGTCAAAAATGTAGTTGGACACACTGGGAGTCCGAGCCGAGCACACACGCTGGAGTCGGAGCTCTGCTGACCTTATTTACTTTTATTGTTTTGTCAATTCCTCCAATGCCGTTTGGGAAATATTCCTTTCTACTCAGCTGCTAGAATGTTTTCTGAATCCAAGGACACCAACTACTGCTGATTCTACCCTGCTGCAAGGACATATGGTGAGCCTTTTCGCTTAGCTAGAGCGACTTCCACCTTACGCCGAATTCTTGAGTCTCCAACAAAGACATTCTGTTGCATACAGATGAAGTTTTGTGCTTCGTTAATGAGTCCTTTATCTCCTGGCTCAGAGTCTATTTTGACTTGTTTTTTTCCTTCTCTGGTGGATGTCTGCCTTCTTATTTTATGATTTCTCTGCTTAACTTCCACCTAATCTCGGAGAACTTGTTTGTACCTTCTAGCTGGCTAGACGCCACCTGCCGCCATTATCTCAGACGGAGAGTGAACTTTTGGTGCTCGCTGTTTACCAGGCTGTTTGCTAGTTTGGAGCTGACTTTATTTGGAAGCACCCCACGGAGTAGATAAACCGTGTATTCATTGGATACGAGGGTAAAGCAGGCAACGGGACTATCTTTCTTTTTGTGAGTAGAGTAACGCTTGCCCTCCCCCCACGTCGTGCCTACTCGCGTGTTTCTCTCCGCTTGCTTATCAACCACTGCTTAAACAGCCTTTGCAACCAGCTTACTACATACTCCCCACGATGGTGCTGACAAGGAAGCAATATAAAAATCTGGGTATAAACCCTTTAATGTTGCAAGAAGAAAAGAAAACATCACGTGGGAAGCCAGCCAGCTCGTCGCAGGCGAGAATAACGAGCTTCTTCCCCAGAGTTCCTCTGGAGGGTACCGTTTCAGTGAGCTCTGAATTGGAACCGAGGAATCTCTCTCTTAAGTCAATTAATTCACCATCTAAGCTGATGTCACCTGAGCCTGATAAAGAGGAAGAGGGTCTTGTTATGAATTGTGCCGAAGGCCTCCTGCAGGGGAATGCTTCGGTTCTGCCTGACCTGTCCGGTGAGCGCCATCATCAAGAACAAACTGACTCTAATTCTATTCCTCGGTCCTCTCCTGATTCATCTTTTTTAGGTTTGTTGGGTACGCAAGCCTTTTTGATTGCTCATACGCTTAAACATCTGACGGAGGACCTATCTTGTATCAGAACGGCCATTGCTGATCTGAAGTCAATGCTTGTGGATTTAACAAATTCTGCTATGCAGTCTCCTCAGAAACATGACAATGGTCCCGATGTAGCACTTAAGAATGCCGCTAAGTACGTTGAGGATCTGAATAAATCCTCTTCTAGGCTGACCCCCACGGTTCAGGCACCGCCCTTTTTCATCTCAAGAACAAATCGTACCCCTCCTCAGCAGGTGGCTAACGTATCTGATAACTCACCCGAGTTGGAGTCCGAGGCTTCTGAGCATGTCTTTAATCGGGAAATGCTGACTTCAATGCCGCCTTTACCATTGTGTAACAACAGATTGGAAGAGGCTTTAGGTGTCCCTTCATCGTTGAGTTCTCCAAGCCTCTCCAAGGACAAGTGCAAGCATCCTGACCCCTCTTTGATGCTCATGAAGTCCCAATTGGTGTTCATGAATTTTCCCAATCCAAGGAAAAAGTTATCAACTTTGGGAAAACGACTTTTCTTTCTTCGAACAGTGTCGGCATTGGGGGTGTCTGTGCCCCCCCTAGATGAAATCATTGATGTGGAATTCATTTCTTTTCCTTCTGCTAATATGGGTCTTAGAGTGGAATTTGCTAATATTTTTTCTGTTCGCAGAGTTTGGAAATATAAAACTTGGTTGACAAATGCTAACATTGAGGTGTATCGATATTTTCGCAATCCCCTTATTCGCCCTCTTCTCCCTTTTAGGATCGTGAAACCTACAAATTTTGTTACTACTGATACTTTATCTCTTTCTGACCCACCACCGGTGAATCAAACTATGCATCATTTAGCCCTGTCTAAAAACCAAGGTCAGTCTGATGTGTTCTTAACTCAACCAGAACCAAATCCAAATAAGATTAATCCTGATCCTTGTGAGGAGAAATCTGCTACTGACAGCTTTGTAAATCCCAATGTCCTCTCTGAGGAGGAGGCCAACTTGATCACGGGCTTTTTCCTTATGCCCGAGGAAAGTCAGCTATTTATTAAAGATAGATTATTTATGCTCCTCAGATTATTAGATATTGACCTACCTACGTTAGAGAACAAAATAGTCTCTCCTCATAACAATTTTTCCCATCCTCCCCCTGTTTCTTTGAATCAGGATGCACTTGAGTTGGGGGCGTTTGAGGTTGGTTGTTTGCATTCTGAAGCTTTAGATATTCCTTGTGCTCCCGAGTTGAGAGAGTCTGAGGTTAGTCGTCCCCGACTCGAAGCAGCTGAGTCGATCTTATTAAATTCACCCCCTAATGCCCCAGCCCAACCTATGTCTTCCTCAAACCTCAATTTTACAAACCCTGTGATTAAAGGGCCTTCTCCGGCCTCCCCCCTGTCCACTCCTATTTTTAATTCCACTTGCTCTTTGCCTGACCCTCCTCCTCACTCCCCTCCCTCCTTTTTCGATAGTCCTTCTATAAGAGACCTGGAGAAGACCCTCCCTATTTGTGATGATGGCTTCTGTCCCTTACTTAATGCGAGACAAGATGTTCAACCTATTTCGGATTCTATTTGTTGACTACCTGACTCTTCCCAAGCTCCCTCTACCTCAGATTATTCTCTCAAGTTAGTTAGCTGGAACATTGCGGGATGGTGGAAGAGATTTTCTGATCATGATTTCATTCAATTTCTTTCTTCCTTTGATATAATTTTTCTCCAGGAAACGTGGTCCCTTACTTCCCTCTACATGCCTGATTTTATTTCATATTCCCTGCCTGCCTATAAAGTTAATTCAAAAGGTCGTCCATGTGCTGGACTTTGTTGTTTGATTAAATGCTCTCTTAGCCACCTTTTAACTTCTTTAACTTCTCAATCTTCTTTCTTCCAAGCTTTTCTTCTTTCTACCTCTACTTCCAATCTACTACTTCTTAATATATATATTCCTCCTTTTTATTCAGCTTCCTTTTCTCCTTGGGATGAGGTAAAAAATTTTCTATTGGAATTTCTTGCATCTAATCCTTCCTTTCCTTTACTCCTTTTAGGCGATTTTAATTCTAGATTGGGCCCTAACAACTTGGCCCTAGTCCATCACATGAACTGGGACCCGGAATTGCTTATTCCCCCCGAATTTCAAGGTTTCAGATCTTCTCAAGATTGTGCATTTAATAGTAACACTCCCCACTTGGTAGATCTATGTCTTGAGTTTAACTTAAGAGTTCTTAATGGCTCTATAGCCAACGATATTCCAGGCAGGTTTACCCATTTTTCTTATAGGGGGTCTAGTGTCTTAGATTATATCCTTTCCTCCTCAGTTCTTTTGCCTTTAATCTCTGATTTCAGGGTCGAACACAGATCCGATAGTGACCACTTGCCAATTTCCCTAAATCTATCTTCATCTTTCTCCACCCCCCAGCCACTTCATAATCTCTCTGACGTTCAACACAAGTTAAGGTGGTCTTTTAAAACTGAAGAGGCCCTCACCATATGGTTTAATAACCAGGAAGCAATAGACTTAAGTAGGAAACTGGCTGAGTCCCACTTACCTTCTTCGGCTATTAACATCTATGAGTCACTCATCAAGTTACTAGTTGAGTCTCTCAGGACTCCCTGTAAGCCTCATCCAATTTTCCATTCTTCTTCCTGGTTTGATGCAGATTGTTGGGCTGCAAAAAAATACATTAGACTCTTCTTCCGGCATGTCATCTGCAATCCTTCTCCTGTTCTATTAGAACAATATTTTTCCTTGAGAAAAACATGCCAAGACCTTTTAGATGATAAGAAGCATTTGTTTGCCCAACGTAACTGGAAACTTCTTCATAATGCGATCCAGACTAATAATCATAAACTTTTCTGGTCCCTGGTTTCACGCACTTGTCCTTCCCTTGCTTGTTTTCCTCCTTCCGCTATATCTGCCTCTTCTTGGACTACACACTTTTCTAAAGTGTTTTCTGCTCCATCTTTAGACACTCCTTCTCCATTGTTTCCCTCTGATTTACCTGAATGGCCCCCGGTTACACCTGATGAGATACTGGATCTTATCAATTCTATGAAACCTGGGAAAGCCCCAGGTTCAGATGAAATTCTGCCTGAATTTCTTATAAGAAACCCTTCATGGTGGTCCACTCCTCTTTCTAATTTATTTACACTAATTAACAAATCTGGTCTTCTACCCGACTCCTGGCTTTCTTCAATTATTATTCCAATCTTTAAAAAAGGGGATCATGCTCTTCCAACTAATTATAGGCCCATTAGTCTTTTGTCATTTATAGGAAAACTTTATGCCAAGTATCTTCTCAAAAAACTTTCATCTTGGGCCGAATCACTGGCTCTCCCGGGCAGAGAACAATCAGGATTCCGCCCGGGTTCCTCTACTTTGGATCATATTTTCACTCTCTCTTTTTTAGTTGGGAAATACTCTGATCACTTTGGTGCTAAGTTATTTACTGCTTTTATTGATCTGAAAGGTGCATTCGATTCCATCAATAGGAATATCTTATGGAAAAAGTTGCTTAACTGGGGGATCGATCTTCGTCTACTTTTTCTGATCCAACAACTTCATTCCTCCAACTCTTGCCGTATTCGTATAGACCGTGCAGGTTCTATGACTGACGATATCCCAATTTTTAAAGGTGTCCGGCAAGGCTGTATTCTTGCTCCTTTCCTTTTTAACCTCTATCTTGCCGATCTTCCTTCATTTCTTTCCAGCCGGGAAAATTCCCCCCCTGCCATCAACGGTTCCTCTGTACCCATTCTTTTGTATGCGGACGACGCTGTGCTTTTGTCTATAACTAGAATGGGACTCCGTCGTCTACTAGCCACATTTCAAGAATACTGCTCCCTGAACGATTTGATCATCAATACTGATAAAACTAAAATCTTAGTCTTTTCGAAATCTTGGGCGCCTATCACCTGGAAGATTGGGTACTATACATATCAACAGGTTCAGACCTTCAAATATCTGGGAGTTTATTTTCATTATCGGCACTCTTGGATTGCTCACCGCAATTCTTCCATTTCTACAGCTGTGCTTTCATCTAACGCAATCGCCCGATTTCATTTCATCAGAGGTAACCAATACATCCCGGCTGCTCTTCAAATATTTCGTTCCAAAACCCTTACACAATTACTTTACGGTGTTCCAGTTTGGATTGAAGCAGTCAATCATGAAATTGACAAATTAGCTGCCTCATTCCTTAGAAGGATTCTTGGAGTTCCAAACTCTATTAGATTGTCTACTATAATCTTGGAACTGGGTTTTCACCTCCCATCTACCTTTGCTTGGTCGCTTACATTCAAGTTTTGGCTCAAAATCCATCTTTATTCTCATTCAGATTCCATTCTCCTAGATTTATTAAAAGATCCTTTTTCTTTCAAATGGTTTAAAATTATTGAAACTAAGCTATCTTCTTTGGGTCTTTCCCCTGAAATTCTGGCCGACATGAATCTTCTCGCTGCGCACCAACTTATCAAATCAAAACTTTGGGAACAAGAATTTAATACCCTCTTTTCTAAATTAAACCCGACCTGTTCCCCTCTTTTTTTTGGTCTCTCTCCTTCGTTGGGTCGACCCACAAATTATTTTGTTAAGCTTACCAATTGTAGTGCAAGAAGGGCCTTTATGCTAGCAAGGTTGAACATTTTCCCGTCAGCTGTTCACTTTGGTAGGTTCCTCAATATTCCCCGCCAAAATAGACTGTGCTACTTCTGTGCATCTGAGCCAGACACTTTAGAGCATATTTTATTTCGTTGCCCTGCCCATTCATGTTTAAGAACCCAATTACTTGAACCCTTCCTTTCTTCCCTTTTTGCTGCCTTTCCTAACCCTCTTGTTATTCTTCTTAGTGATTATTCGGCAGACATCACAGGTTTGGTGGCGGAATTTTTATTAGCAGTATCCAAATCTAAACCCAAAACTTAAACCATTTTGCTTTCTCCATACTTGTTACTTTTGTTTGTTTGTGTAATGCCAATAAAGGTTTCTAAATCATCAAATGTAGTTACAGTAAATCATCTATTAGGATTTCTTTGAAAAAGGATGGCACTATATAACAAGCTTCATTATTTTAAAAAGTATTTCATTCTCGCTACTAGAAGTATGCAATTTAGAGCTTTGGATATTTCAAGATGTGTCAATTGCTATATTGTGCTAAGCTGAATTTGCATAATAGTCTGAAGGAAGGAAGCAAAGAAAAAGGAGGAGTTAAAAATGATTGCTAGATGTATTGTCAGAAAGACGGAAAAGGTAACAGCAGCTCTGAGGTTGTCAAGAAATAAGAGAGGGGATAAAATACTGTTGTGTGGAGGGGGGGCTATTTTCCAACAGATAAGGTGTAAATATAATTTTTTGTTTTTGTTTTTGGAAACTATCCATATGAAAAATACTGCAAGCAAGTCCATAAAACAATGTAGCCTTCTTCAGAAGTTCTAGCTGAATCCTTGCGGGGGGGGGGGCGGGGAAGACAACAAGAGTAAACTGGTAACTCCAAAAACCTTACCCCCCCCCAACAGTCCATATAAACATTTGTCCACAGCAAGAAATGCTGTGCAATCCTCCCCATAAATGCCACCCTTGAGCTAAATAGGCCATTCAGGGCCTGCTCTAGGAGCGGTGGAGCCCAATGCAGGGCATTACTGTGTGGCCCTTCACACTCCCCGTGGGGCCCCCACTCACCAAGAAATGCGCTTGTGGTGGTGCACATGGCATCTGGAAGTAGTTGGTGGTGACATGATGACATCACCTCCAACCGCTTCCAGGAGGCCCATTTTGAGATATCTGGAGGCAGGGGCAGGTGGGGAGGCCCAAGGTAAAGCTGGTCTGCTTGTCCCACTGACCTATAGCCTATATAAATCTCATTTGCTGCAGCAGTAGATCTTCTTGCTGCACTAGTGCGCCCCCCCCCAAGAGCGGGCCCACTGAGATGACATTGGTCACATTGGCTTAAGGCTGGTGCTGGGGCCATTGGTTAGATCTGATTATTTCTATTTCTTTTGTGATGGATAATAAGGCATACCCAGAAGCAGAAGACCTTGTTGCTCTTGGTCATGGCAATAGGGTCTCATGTGGCTCTTTTATGAATTTGGGTGACAACTGAGAGTCATGGGTATGGTTTTTTTTCTTTTTGGTTGTTTTATCAATTCAGTTGTGTCCAACTCTTGGTGACTTTGTAGGCAAGAACTCTCCATGCTTCCTATCAAGCATGGCTTCTTTCAGTTGCCGGACCTTCATCTTTGTATCTGTTTTGATGGTATCGAGCCAGCACACTTTTTGCCTGCCCCGACTTCTTGGTCCACTAACAATTCTTAACATCATTGACTTCTCTAATGAATTTGCATGCATGATATGGGCCACAGTAAATCAGACATAGTCTTGCAATTTTGACGTCTAACGATGTATCTGGTTTTATACAGTCGACCACGTCTCTGTGCATTACTCTGGCTGTCCATGGTCTACGTAACCATTTTTGCCAGCACAACAGTTCAAAAGCATCAATTCTTCTTTGGTCAGCTATTCTTATTGTCCCATCCTCTCAAACATACATCATTATAGGAAAGATATTGCCCTCTTATCTGAAGTTATGGAAGTTGGGATTTGGTTTTTTTTTATAACCAAGGGATTCCCAAACACCTTGCTTGGGTGACCCACTGTGACATCTGCAGTGGATTCAGGGCCCACTGAGGCCAGAATAAAATGGTAGATAACCTGGATGTTGCATCCAGGTCACATGTGTACACTCCCCACATCATTGGCCACATCATACTGCATTTCCAAAAGTGTGTGTCACACCAGAGCAACACTCAGGGCACATTCCTAACCTGGAGTTAGGCCAGCACAGTTAGGCCAGCCAAGTTTGGCTGGCACAAAAGACACTGTAAAGCCCATTTGGACCACCCTCAGAGCCAGGGAGGATGGTGCATGTCTGTGTGCTGGCCTCTCTAACTCCAAGAGTGTTTCCAAACATACTTTACGATGTCTATTGTGCCGGCCAAACTTGGCTGGCCTAACTGGGCTGGCCTAACTCCAGGTTAGGCTTGTGCTCTCACTTTGGGAAATGCAGCACACCACACACTTTGTGAAATACATTGCAATATGGCCAATGATGAGGGGAGTCATCTGCCATTTCACCTTGCAGCATCCTGGCCTCAGCAGGCCCACAACCTTTCAAAAATTTAGTCATAACTCATAATTGGGAAACTTTTCTAAAAAAAAAAATCTATTCCTGTCCTTTAACCTTTTAGGTTTCTAACCTATTCCCTTTCCAGCATGTACTCTGTACGCATTTTTTGTGACTTTCTTTGTGGAAGTGCATGTATCGAGATCTGATATATGGCTGATGGATAAAATATATTATTTGAAACATTTCCCTCAAACCTCTTCTCTTCAAAGCTCAAGGCAGCTTCTATCATACCCTCCACCTTCTCAGGCTTCTTTCTTTTTCACTATTAGAAAATAGAAGCTTTCAGGAAGCATTTTGTAATCCCTTTAATGTATACAAAGGCAGAATTCAGAATGCACAGAATACTCTTTCATACCTTTTTCTGTCATTCCTACAATGCAATTTCCCCCCAGCCTCTGGGATTTGATAGTATAAGTTTCAGATGAGTCACGTCTCAGAAAAAGCCCTTACAAATATTGCTTTGGACACACTGCCAGAAAGCTGGCGTGACATAATGAAATATTAAGGATACAAAAGCAATAGACTTTTTTTAAAAAAAAATCTCAATATTTGTGTAAATCAAAAACTTGCTATTTTAAAAAAGCACAACTGCATCCTAACTGCAGGAGAAATTGGGAGAAATTGGGAGAGCGAGAACAGATAAAAGGAAATACTTTTTTACCCAGTGGGTAATTAAGCTGTGGAATTCCTTGCCACAGGAGATGGTAATGGCATCTGGCCTAGGTGCCTTTAAAAGGGGATTGGACAGATTTCTGGAGGAAAAGTCCATGATGGTAGTGCAAGCTCCATACTGTAGAAGCTATCTCAGAATGCCAGATGCAGGGACGTGGCAACAAGATGCGGCATCTTGTTGTCTCGTGTGCTCCTTGAGGAATCTGATGGGCCACTGTGAGATACAGGAAGCTGGACTAGATGGGCCTTGGCCTGATCCAGAGGGGCTCTTCTGATGTTCTTTTGTTCTCTTGTCCAATTGTCATTCTATTGAAGTAGTGGCTCGTTAAAATTAGTTTGAGCTAAGTTATTCTGGGCTTTTCTAACATAGTCTTTTTATCTATGGACTTTTTATCAACACGATGTGCAGTTGCATGGAAAAGAAAAAAACAATCCATTTTAGGCAGAGTGGTGAAAGGCAATTTTCAAGATTTGGTGCTGTGAAGTTCCACCTGCCCAACCTGGAAGAGCGGAAGTGTGTCCTACGCAGAGAAAGAGGGCCCTTCCTTGAACTCCCCAATCCTGTTCTGCCAAATCTGAGCCCGCCTATCTATCTATCTATCTATCTATCTATCTATCTATCTATCTATCTA
>JAJKFI010036735.1:0-18113 GCA_029204185.1 Lerista edwardsae
CACACACACACACACACACACACACACACACACACACACACACACACTTATAAGAAAATTATATATAATGCATATAATATGTATGTATGTATGTATGTATGTATGTATGTATGTATGTATGTTTTATTCTTTTTAAAAAGATACACAGCTAATGACGTACGGTGTTACAACACAAAAATGAAATCACAGAGTCACTAGCTGGCATTGCCTGCGAGGGTCGGGTCTCAACCAGAAACCTAGGAATCTCGCAGGTATCGGCGAAGAATCAAAGTAGTTCCAATGATAGCAGTCCATTGTAGTTCAGCAGGTGTTATTGCTGGTATTTCTAGTTGTGTAAAATATGTATCAAAGTTTGTGGATATTGTTCCTAGTGCGCCAATGACGATAGGCACCACTTTCGTATGTTTATGCCACAGTCGAGTAGTTTCAAGGCACAATTTGCAGTACTTGTCTATTTTCTCTCTCTCTTTTTCAACCGCGCAGTGGTCTCCTGGGATGGCGACATCAATAAAAGTTACAAGTCGGGTGTCCTTGTCTATTAGTGTAATGTCAGGCGTGTTCGCTCCGAAGTGTTTGTCTGTTTGAATTCTAAAGTCCCACAAGATCTTGACCTTCTGGTTTTCTAGGACCTTTTTGGGCTGGTGTTGCCATGCTCTTTCCAACATGTTGAATCCGTGTTTCTGGCACAAGGCCCAGTGTATGAGATTTGCAACATCGTCGTGACGTTTTTTTGTAATCCATATTAGCGATTTTGGGACATTCACATATGAGGTGGTTGACAGTTTCATCCCATCGTTTACGAAGTTGGCATAGGCTGGTACCCTGGATCTTGGTCCTCATCACGTTAGTCTGAAGCGCCTGTTCTTGAGCAGCGAACAGGTCAGCCTCTGTTTCCTTCTGTAAAAAACCTTCTCTTAGCCAGGTCCAGGTTGCCTGTTTATGACAAATTTCAACATTTTTTAAAAAAATTGTCCATGTAAACGTTGGCCTATCCAGCACTGATGTCAGCGAGTGAAAGACTCTTTCTTGTATTCCAATTTGGTCTCTGATTCAGAGACGATGTTTTCATTTTTTGACGGCTTTTAGCAATTTTTCTGTACTTTTGCACACGTAGTCATGAAGGCTGCATTTCTCCTCTTCTACTGTTGGTTGTACTTGTAGTAAGCCGCGACCTCCAATCTTATGGGATAGAATTTTCTCCTAATCTTGCTTCCTGTCAGGGATGTTTCATAGTTGTACAATTGGGGCAGTCCAAGAATACCAATTTGCATTCCAGGAGGGTCATTTTATTATGTTACAATGACAGCACTTCCTGCTTGATGCTGTCACTTCCTGCCACAACATCACATCCAGGATAATGGCATCACTTCTGGTGGGTCCTGACATGAGTGCCATTCTAAAAAGTGGGTCCCGGTCTAAAAAGTTTGAATACCACTGCTGTACCGTGATCACTCCCTTTCTTATGAGTGACATTTGTTTAAGAGGAGTTAATTCAGGATAGAATCCAGTTTAAGCAAGTAAATTTATTTAGCTATGTAAGGCATCACAAAAGCAGCAACACAGCTTCAAGTCTGTCCCATAATGACAAGTTGTTGCTGTTCTCTTTGAACACTCAATCCAGCAATTACACAAAAAACCCTTTAAATAGCAAAAACCATCTAAAAACGTGGTAAGCATCAGGTGGACAGTAAAAGAGGTTAATTGCTGCAATCATCAAAGAAATAATTTGCTACACATTATGGCCCCATTACTGCAAACAACTATGCGCATGGGGTAACTTTATGCTCATGAATTGAAAGTACTCGTGTATAAGCCTACATGTGTAAGTATTAGCAGCTAACAACTCCCTGTCTATTTTCTGGTGGCAATATGGAGTTTGCTTTACCTAAAGCATAGGGCAAAATGTTACATGCAACCATTCCTGATAGCAGCACATACATGCTGATGTCAGCACAAATCACTCTTCCCTGAAATGGTGGAATGGTGATAGTAGGATTCAAACTCAGGGCAAATTCAAATTAGATCATTAATGGCATTTTATCCCTAAAGCCACATCACACCAATGTTCCTTCTGTCCATAAAGCCATGGTAGAGAATAAACAGGACTGGCGTGATCGTCAAATGTATTCCCTGCATCTCCTCATTGATTGATAGTGTGTACGAAAAAGGACAAGTGCTAAGACGTTTTGTCCCAGCATATAACCAATCTTATATATCCATGTTAAAATTTTAAATCTGCTACGATAAATATTTATCATTTTAGCACACTTTCACAGACAGGCAGCCCAATCCTGAGCTGCTTGGGCCCTGTAGGAGCAGCGGCATCAAAATGGCTACCACTGCATCCTGTGGGACCTGTGGCAGCCACAAGAGCCTCCTTGCAGGAAGGCATTATTCATCCCCTTCCACCAGATAATGCCCCAGCCTCCGCTATGGGGCTACTTGAGTCTCCACCGGCTATTCTGTTGGCAGATTCTGGAGCAGTCCCATGTAAATAAAGCTGCCAAAGCCAAAGCAGGGGTTCCAGGTTAGCCAAGCCTGCCCTTCTTCTCTTCCTCCCCAGTTCCACCCCCTCAGCGGTGTTATTCTGCTGGAACGCTGGGCGGGACATCTGGGTGATTGACAGCCCGCCCATCGCGTTCTGCAGCGTTACGCCGTTTGCGTAACCAATTATGCCACTTGCGTACGTTACGCAAACGGCGTAACGCTGCGGAACGCGACGGGCGGGTTGTCGATCACCCAGATGTCCCGCCCAGCGTTCCGGCAGAATAACACCGCTGCACCCCCTCCCCACCTTCCTCCTGCTACGATGGGCTTTACTGCTGGCCAGAGCTACTGGAGTGGCAGCTGGCTGTCCCACCTGCTCTAAGATGCAGAACCAACTCACATGACCCCAGTGCAGGCGGAACTTACTCTCCTGATGTTGTAAACATGCTTTATGGCATATTAACAACACCCAGAGCAGGAAGGACAAATGTACCATTGGCAATAAGGCCCATTGGGTTGGGCCCTTAGGGTCCATCAGTGCCCCAAGGTACTGCACCTCTTGCAACAATGCTGACTGCCATGAAGTAGTCAGCGCCTCTCTCGAAAGGTACTCTGACAGTGCGCCACTCAGCACATGGCTTAGAGGCCTAATGGGAAGACCTGGGCTTGGGCCTGCCCAGATCAGTGGCTATTGCCCCAATCGCCAGAGCAGGTAAGCTGACCGGAGAGGTGGGAGGAAGTGGCAGGCAGGGAAGGGGCAAAACAGGGTGGGGAATGGGGATGTTTGGATTGGGTCCCAGGAAGGGGGTTGGATTGGCAGTGATGCTGCCTCTGATATTCTAACCCCCTTCCTGGGCTCAATCTTGTGGAGTTGAGCCACACAAACTTTTAGCACCACTGCATTGACAGATTGAGAGGGGATTGGGCCATTACTTTTTTGTTGTTGTTTTGTACTTTTCTTTTTGAAGTTATTCTTACCTTTTTTGAAAAATTATTCCCACAATAGTGGCAGATTGCATAGTCTGCTTACATGCAATCACAGATATACATTTCTGAAGTTCCTATTTTCTGAATTTGTGGTCTTCCATAGACATTTCAATGAATTGTGCTCACATTACTGTAAACCAAACCAACAATCAGGGAACCAGTCACTGCTATTTGGGGACTAATTGTTTGGGCTGACAGAGGCCATTAAGTTTCTTGCCTGTTTCTGCAAAGATTCTGCAAACAGAGAACATTTGGGGAGTGCAAATTTAGATAACAACAGCAGCCTCTGCCTACAGACTCAATGAACATTCTTCCATATAATTACAATCAAAAAGGGAATGGTCTACAGCACTTTACATAGTAGGTTTATTTCAAACATCTATAAAATAGAATATAAAACATCTACTGAGTTCAGTGTTGAAAATTATTGCATGTGACTAAAACTAGGTCAATCCAGTCAAGCAACACTGTCAACTCAGAGTGCAGCAACGGTGGGAAAGGTAAGAAATTTTTTGAAAAGGAATTGGGGAAAAAAATATATGAGTAGAAAAATATAGGTGGCTTGTAAAGAACTGCCTGACTAGGTCCAATGCACAAAAGGGATTTAAGCTTGTGTTTCTTGAACAGTTGTTACTCCCATGTCCTATGACAAACCTCATTTGAAGGTGAGGAAAGTTTGATAAGCAGTTTTGGTTTGGTTCATTTTCTACTCTGAGGAGGTGCATTTCAAAGAAATTCAAAGAATCACTGGGCATGCTCAGTTGCATGAGTGTGCCTCCTAACCAAATTTCCAGCACTGACAGCTGACAGTCAAATGTTTAATGCCACTTGCTGTCAAATAGCAAAAATGGTCAAATATCACATTTTAGTCGGCAAATATCAACTAGTTTCAGATGTCAAAGACTTCTTTTGCATTTGGATTATTGCGTATTCAGCAGATATTTGACACCGACATCTGCAGAGGAAATTTTGTGAACGTTTTGTTGTTGTTCAGTCGCTAAGTCATGTCCGACTCTTCGTGACCCCATAGACCACAGCACGCCAGGCCTCCCTGTCCTCCACTACCTTCCAGAGTTGGCCCAATTTCATGTTCATCGCTTCGGTGACACTATCTAACCATCCCGCCGGAATTATGTGCTTGACACCTCGAGGGAGCTCAGGGGAGGGGAGGGAGGCCACCATCAGCAGAGTTACGGGTTACGGAAGATATGGCGGTGGGGGTGGGGGCGGACATTACAGGAGAATGAGGGTCAGTCATAGACAGACTGTCCCTCTTTCTGGCCCTTCCCTCATCCCTCTGACCCCTGGTACTTCTGGCAACAGTCCCCTGAGTCGGAAGCTGCTGCTTCTGAATGCCAGGTCGGTGAATAACAAGACCTCTCTTATCCATGATTTAATCTTGGAGGAGAAAGCCGACCTGGTATGTATCACGGAGACCTGGTTGGATGAGCTGGGAGGGGTCAATCTTTCCCAGATTTGTCCGCCGGGTTTCCGGTTACTTCAGCAGCCACGACTACAGGGGCGGGGACAGGGTATCTGGTGAGACGGATGGAATCCCGATACGGAGATGGCCAGGGCCCTGGGTGAGATCGCTCCTGAGCGTCCTCTGCCCAGTCACAGAATCAGAGCGGCTCCTTGGTTTTCTGAGGAGCTGCGAACGATGAAGCGGCAGAGCAGATGACTAGAGCGTCGGTGGCGAAAGACTCATGCCGAATCTGACCGTACACGGGCTAGGGCCCAATTAAAAGCTTATTCCAGAGCAGTGGTGGCGGCTAAGAGGGCACACCTCTCTGCCACCATTGCATCTGCAGAGAACCATCCGGCTGAGCTCTTCCGTGTGGTCCGCAGTTTTTTACATCTTGCCCCCCTTACTGGTGGGGAGGAGCACACGGAGGCTCGCTGTGACGAGTTCGCTAAACACTTTGCAGATAAGGTCGATCAGATCCGGTATGACTTGGACGCCGCTGTGGGCATATCTAGTGATGTCCCTGGGGAACCTGTCTATCCTATAATTTGGGATTCTTTTCAGCTTGTAGAGCCTGAGGATGTGGACAGGATTCTCTGGAGTGTGAGACCTGCTGCTTGCCCGCTCGACCCTTGCCCGGCATGGCTAATTAGAGCTGCCCGGAGAGGGCTGGCCGAGTGGACGGGGAGGGTGGTGAATTCATCTCTGAGGGAGGGGGTGCTCCCGCCTGCTTTGAAGCAGGCGATGGTTCGCCCCCTCCTGAAGAAGCCCTCCCTGGATCCCACAAATTTAAACAACTTTCGGCCAGTCTCCAATATCCCATTTCTGGGCAAGGTGATTGAGCGGGTGGTGGCGTCCCAGCTTCAGAGGGTTCTGGAGGAAACGGATTATCTGGACCCATTCCAATCTGGCTTCAGGCCGGGGTTCGGGACGGAGACTGCCTTGGTCACCTTGGTGGATGACCTGCGCCGGGGGATGGACAGGGGAAGTGCGACCCTGTTAGTCCTGCTGGACCTCTCAGCGGCTTTCGACACCATCGACCATGGTGTCCTTCTGGGTCGGCTGGCCGGGCTGGGGCTTGGAGGCACTGTTTTGAAGTGGTTCCGCTCCTTCCTGGCTGACAGATCCCAGAAGGTGGTGCTGGGGGAGGCTTGTTCGGCACCCCGACCTCTTAGGTTCGGGGTGCCGCAAGGTTCCATCTTATCCCCCATGCTGTTTAACATCTACATGAAACCGCTGGGAGAGGTCATCCGGGGGTTTGGAGTGGGGTGCCATCAATATGCTGATGACACCCAACTTTATCTCTCCTTTCCCCCTGATTCTGAGGAGGCGGTTGAGGTCCTGGATCGCTGTCTGGAGGCGGTTGGGGGCTGGATGCGGGCGAACAAGCTGAAATTAAATCCGGATAAGACAGAGGTGCTTTTGGTTCGGAAATCCACAGCTCGGGTATTGGACTATCGTCCTGCTCTGAATGGGGTCGCACTTCCTCTGAAGGAGCAGGTTCGCAGCTTGGGGGTTCTCCTGGATTCACAGCTACACCTGGAGTCCCAGGTGGCGGCTGTGGCCAGGGGAGCCTTTGCTCAGCTTCGGCTGATCCGCCAGCTGCAGCCGTACCTGAGCTGTGCGGACCTGGCCACAGTGACCCATGCCCTAGTGACATGTAGATTAGATTATTGCAATGCGCTCTACGTGGGGCTGCCTTTGAAGACGATCCGGAAATTACAACTAGTACAGAACGCGGCGGCTCGGGTGGTTGCTGGGGCACGTCGGTTTGACTCTGTCGAGCCGTTGCTTCTGCGACTACACTGGCTGCCGGTTCTGTTCCGAGCCCAATTCAAAGTGCTAGTTTTGACTTTTAAAGCCCTTTACGGCTCAGGTCCAGGGTATTTGAGGGACCGCCTTCTTCCATATAATCCAACCCGTACTCTTAGATCATCTGGGGGGGGCCCTTTTGACTGTGCCGCCACCAGGAGAAGTGAGAGGGGCGGCGGCCAGGAAGAGGGCCTTTTCGGTGGTGGCCCCCCAACTCTGGAACACCCTCCCCTTAGAATTGAGAACTGCTCCCTCCTTGTTTACGTTTCGGCGGGGGCTGAAGACCTTTTTATTCCAAAAAGCTTTTAACTGTTGACAGGCTGGCTGGTTATTATGATCCACGGGGCTTGTTGTTTTAAACTGTTTTTAAATTTGTTTTTAATTGTGTTCTTAATTTTTTGACTATATTGTTTAATACTGCTTTTAATTGTTTTTAATGTGAATTGTTATATTGTTTTTATATATATAGTGTAATGCCGCCTTGGGTGCCTTCAGGCACAATAAGGCGGGGTAAAAATCCAATAATAAATAAATAAATAAAATCTCATCCGGTGCCGCCCCCTTCTCCTTTTGCCTTCAGTCTTCCCAGGATGGGGGTCTTTTCTTCTCATGAGGTGGCCAAAGTACTTGAGCTTCAGCTTCAGGATTTGTCCTTCCAGGGAGCAATCAGGCTTGACTTCCTGGAGGATTGACTGATTGGATCTCCTTGCAGTCCAGGGGACTCTCAAGAGTCTTCTCCAACACCATAATTCAAAAGCATCTATTCTTTGGCGTTCTGCCTTTCTTATGGTCCAGCTCTCACAGCCATACGTGAACGTTTATGGAAGCACATTTATTCCAGTGCTGGATCTACTATGTCAGTGGTATTCATAGTTTTTAGACTGGGACCCGCTTTTTAGAATGGCACTTGTGCCAGGACCCACCGGAAGTGATGTCATTAACCTAGAAATGATGTTGTGACAGGAAGTGACATCATCAAGCAGGAAGTGCTGTCATTGTGACATAATAAAATGATGCTCCTTGGCATTCTTGGACTGCAGCAATTGTACAACCATGAAACATCTCTGACAGAAAGCAAGATTAGGACAAAATATTTTGTAAAATCACTGAACTAAAAACAAATTCTGTTAAAAAAACCCTCACTTGAAAATTGAAACTGTGGACACTCACAAAAGGAATATAATAAGAACAGGGTCTGCAGCTTCCAAGATGGCTGCTCCCAGCTTTTCACAACCCACCTGACATCAGGTAATGACCCACCAAGTGGGTCCCGACACACAGTTGAATAACACCATACCATGGCATAAATACCATTGTTTTTACATTTACATGCACTATGTACACATGAACTATCCAGTAAGACACACCCACCCACCCTTGTTGCCCGTGCATACAAATTACTTCTTTCTCCTTGATCTGGAGCACTGGATGAGTGTTGGAGCAAAGGAGGGCGCCATCCCCCCTGACTCTGAGAGTGGTTCAAACATACTTTACAGTGTCCCTTGTGCTGGCCAAACTTGGCTGGCCTAACTATGCTGGCCTAATTCCAGGTTAGGATTGCACTCTGAATGTTGAACAGGGCTAAAGTTCTAGCATCTGTTATTTATGAATACAATAAATTACTTTGGTACCATATAATGCTAGATGTTTGGGACTGGTCACTCTACATGGAAGATTACGACTATTCTTGGTTACTTAACCTATTTTTCTGGGTTCTTTTTTTTCCTCCACCCCTTTGTCAAAAATGTAGTTGGACACACTGGGAGTCCGAGCCGAGCACACACGCTGGAGTCGGAGCTCTGCTGACCTTATTTACTTTTATTGTTTTGTCAATTCCTCCAATGCCGTTTGGGAAATATTCCTTTCTACTCAGCTGCTAGAATGTTTTCTGAATCCAAGGACACCAACTACTGCTGATTCTACCCTGCTGCAAGGACATATGGTGAGCCTTTTCGCTTAGCTAGAGCGACTTCCACCTTACGCCGAATTCTTGAGTCTCCAACAAAGACATTCTGTTGCATACAGATGAAGTTTTGTGCTTCGTTAAAGAGTCCTTTATCTCCTGGCTCAGAGTCTATTTTGACTTGTTTTTTCCTTCTCTGGTGGATGTCTGCCTTCCTATTTTATGATTTCTCTGCTTAACTTCCACCTAATCTCGGAGAACTTGTTTGTACCTTCTAGCTGGCTAGACGCCACCTGCCGCCATTATCTCAGACGGAGAGTGAACTTTTGGTGCTCGCTGTTTACCAGGCTGTTTGCTAGTTTGGAGCTGACTTTATTTGGAAGCACCCCACGGAGTAGATAAACCGTGTATTCATTGGATACGAGGGTAAAGCAGGCAACGGGACTATCTTTCTTTTTGTGAGTAGAGTAACGCTTGCCCTCCCCCCACGTCGTGCCTACTCGCGTGTTTCTCTCCGCTTGCTTATCAACCACTGCTTAAACAGCCTTTGCAACCAGCTTACTACATACTCCCCACGATGGTGCTGACAAGGAAGCAATATAAAAATCTGGGTATAAACCCTTTAATGTTGCAAGAAGAAAAGAAAACATCACGTGGGAAGCCAGCCAGCTCGTCGCAGGCGAGAATAACGAGCTTCTTCCCCAGAGTTCCTCTGGAGGGTACCGTTTCAGTGAGCTCTGAATTGGAACCGAGGAATCTCTCTCTTAAGTCAATTAATTCACCATCTAAGCTGATGTCACCTGAGCCTGATAAAGAGGAAGAGGGTCTTGTTATGAATTGTGCCGAAGGCCTCCTGCAGGGGAATGCTTCGGTTCTGCCTGACCTGTCCGGTGAGCGCCATCATCAAGAACAAACTGACTCTAATTCTATTCCTCGGTCCTCTCCTGATTCATCTTTTTTAGGTTTGTTGGGTACGCAAGCCTTTTTGATTGCTCATACGCTTAAACATCTGACGGAGGACCTATCTTGTATCAGAACGGCCATTGCTGATCTGAAGTCAATGCTTGTGGATTTAACAAATTCTGCTATGCAGTCTCCTCAGAAACATGACAATGGTCCCGATGTAGCACTTAAGAATGCCGCTAAGTACGTTGAGGATCTGAATAAATCCTCTTCTAGGCTGACCCCCACGGTTCAGGCACCGCCCTTTTTCATCTCAAGAACAAATCGTACCCCTCCTCAGCAGGTGGCTAACGTATCTGATAACTCACCCGAGTTGGAGTCCGAGGCTTCTGAGCATGTCTTTAATCGGGAAATGCTGACTTCAATGCCGCCTTTACCATTGTGTAACAACAGATTGGAAGAGGCTTTAGGTGTCCCTTCATCGTTGAGTTCTCCAAGCCTCTCCAAGGACAAGTGCAAGCATCCTGACCCCTCTTTGATGCTCATGAAGTCCCAATTGGTGTTCATGAATTTTCCCAATCCAAGGAAAAAGTTATCAACTTTGGGAAAACGACTTTTCTTTCTTCGAACAGTGTCGGCATTGGGGGTGTCTGTGCCCCCCCCTAGATGAAATCATTGATGTGGAATTCATTTCTTTTCCTTCTGCTAATATGGGTCTTAGAGTGGAATTTGCTAATATTTTTTCTGTTCGCAGAGTTTGGAAATATAAAACTTGGTTGACAAATGCTAACATTGAGGTGTATCGATATTTTCGCAATCCCCTTATTCGCCCTCTTCTCCCTTTTAGGATCGTGAAACCTACAAATTTTGTTACTACTGATACTTTATCTCTTTCTGACCCACCACCGGTGAATCAAACTATGCATCATTTAGCCCTGTCTAAAAACCAAGGTCAGTCTGATGTGTTCTTAACTCAACCAGAACCAAATCCAAATAAGATTAATCCTGATCCTTGTGAGGAGAAATCTGCTACTGACAGCTTTGTAAATCCCAATGTCCTCTCTGAGGAGGAGGCCAACTTGATCACGGGCTTTTTCCTTATGCCCGAGGAAAGTCAGCTATTTATTAAAGATAGATTATTTATGCTCCTCAGATTATTAGATATTGACCTACCTACGTTAGAGAACAAAATAGTCTCTCCTCATAACAATTTTTCCCATCCTCCCCCTGTTTCTTTGAATCAGGATGCACTTGAGTTGGGGGCGTTTGAGGTTGGTTGTTTGCATTCTGAAGCTTTAGATATTCCTTGTGCTCCCGAGTTGAGAGAGTCTGAGGTTAGTCGTCCCCGACTCGAAGCAGCTGAGTCGATCTTATTAAATTCACCCCCTAATGCCCCAGCCCAACCTATGTCTTCCTCAAACCTCAATTTTACAAACCCTGTGATTAAAGGGCCTTCTCCGGCCTCCCCCCTGTCCACTCCTATTTTTAATTCCACTTGCTCTTTGCCTGACCCTCCTCCTCACTCCCCTCCCTCCTTTTTCGATAGTCCTTCTATAAGAGACCTGGAGAAGACCCTCCCTATTTGTGATGATGGCTTCTGTCCCTTACTTAATGCGAGACAAGATGTTCAACCTATTTCGGATTCTATTTGTTGACTACCTGACTCTTCCCAAGCTCCCTCTACCTCAGATTATTCTCTCAAGTTAGTTAGCTGGAACATTGCGGGATGGTGGAAGAGATTTTCTGATCATGATTTCATTCAATTTCTTTCTTCCTTTGATATAATTTTTCTCCAGGAAACGTGGTCCCTTACTTCCCTCTACATGCCTGATTTTATTTCATATTCCCTGCCTGCCTATAAAGTTAATTCAAAAGGTCGTCCATGTGCTGGACTTTGTTGTTTGATTAAATGCTCTCTTAGCCACCTTTTAACTTCTTTAACTTCTCAATCTTCTTTCTTCCAAGCTTTTCTTCTTTCTACCTCTACTTCCAATCTACTACTTCTTAATATATATATTCCTCCTTTTTATTCAGCTTCCTTTTCTCCTTGGGATGAGGTAAAAAATTTTCTATTGGAATTTCTTGCATCTAATCCTTCCTTTCCTTTACTCCTTTTAGGCGATTTTAATTCTAGATTGGGCCCTAACAACTTGGCCCTAGTCCATCACATGAACTGGGACCCGGAATTGCTTATTCCCCCCGAATTTCAAGGTTTCAGATCTTCTCAAGATTGTGCATTTAATAGTAACACTCCCCACTTGGTAGATCTATGTCTTGAGTTTAACTTAAGAGTTCTTAATGGCTCTATAGCCAACGATATTCCAGGCAGGTTTACCCATTTTTCTTATAGGGGGTCTAGTGTCTTAGATTATATCCTTTCCTCCTCAGTTCTTTTGCCTTTAATCTCTGATTTCAGGGTCGAACACAGATCCGATAGTGACCACTTGCCAATTTCCCTAAATCTATCTTCATCTTTCTCCACCCCCCAGCCACTTCATAATCTCTCTGACGTTCAACACAAGTTAAGGTGGTCTTTTAAAACTGAAGAGGCCCTCACCATATGGTTTAATAACCAGGAAGCAATAGACTTAAGTAGGAAACTGGCTGAGTCCCACTTACCTTCTTCGGCTATTAACATCTATGAGTCACTCATCAAGTTACTAGTTGAGTCTCTCAGGACTCCCTGTAAGCCTCATCCAATTTTCCATTCTTCTTCCTGGTTTGATGCAGATTGTTGGGCTGCAAAAAAATACATTAGACTCTTCTTCCGGCATGTCATCTGCAATCCTTCTCCTGTTCTATTAGAACAATATTTTTCCTTGAGAAAAACATGCCAAGACCTTTTAGATGATAAGAAGCATTTGTTTGCCCAACGTAACTGGAAACTTCTTCATAATGCGATCCAGACTAATAATCATAAACTTTTCTGGTCCCTGGTTTCACGCACTTGTCCTTCCCTTGCTTGTTTTCCTCCTTCCGCTATATCTGCCTCTTCTTGGACTACACACTTTTCTAAAGTGTTTTCTGCTCCATCTTTAGACACTCCTTCTCCATTGTTTCCCTCTGATTTACCTGAATGGCCCCCGGTTACACCTGATGAGATACTGGATCTTATCAATTCTATGAAACCTGGGAAAGCCCCAGGTTCAGATGAAATTCTGCCTGAATTTCTTATAAGAAACCCTTCATGGTGGTCCACTCCTCTTTCTAATTTATTTACACTAATTAACAAATCTGGTCTTCTACCCGACTCCTGGCTTTCTTCAATTATTATTCCAATCTTTAAAAAAGGGGATCATGCTCTTCCAACTAATTATAGGCCCATTAGTCTTTTGTCATTTATAGGAAAACTTTATGCCAAGTATCTTCTCAAAAAACTTTCATCTTGGGCCGAATCACTGGCTCTCCCGGGCAGAGAACAATCAGGATTCCGCCCGGGTTCCTCTACTTTGGATCATATTTTCACTCTCTCTTTTTTAGTTGGGAAATACTCTGATCACTTTGGTGCTAAGTTATTTACTGCTTTTATTGATCTGAAAGGTGCATTCGATTCCATCAATAGGAATATCTTATGGAAAAAGTTGCTTAACTGGGGGATCGATCTTCGTCTACTTTTTCTGATCCAACAACTTCATTCCTCCAACTCTTGCCGTATTCGTATAGACCGTGCAGGTTCTATGACTGACGATATCCCAATTTTTAAAGGTGTCCGGCAAGGCTGTATTCTTGCTCCTTTCCTTTTTAACCTCTATCTTGCCGATCTTCCTTCATTTCTTTCCAGCCGGGAAAATTCCCCCCCTGCCATCAACGGTTCCTCTGTACCCATTCTTTTGTATGCGGACGACGCTGTGCTTTTGTCTATAACTAGAATGGGACTCCGTCGTCTACTAGCCACATTTCAAGAATACTGCTCCCTGAACGATTTGATCATCAATACTGATAAAACTAAAATCTTAGTCTTTTCGAAATCTTGGGCGCCTATCACCTGGAAGATTGGGTACTATACATATCAACAGGTTCAGACCTTCAAATATCTGGGAGTTTATTTTCATTATCGGCACTCTTGGATTGCTCACCGCAATTCTTCCATTTCTACAGCTGTGCTTTCATCTAACGCAATCGCCCGATTTCATTTCATCAGAGGTAACCAATACATCCCGGCTGCTCTTCAAATATTTCGTTCCAAAACCCTTACACAATTACTTTACGGTGTTCCAGTTTGGATTGAAGCAGTCAATCATGAAATTGACAAATTAGCTGCCTCATTCCTTAGAAGGATTCTTGGAGTTCCAAACTCTATTAGATTGTCTACTATAATCTTGGAACTGGGTTTTCACCTCCCATCTACCTTTGCTTGGTCGCTTACATTCAAGTTTTGGCTCAAAATCCATCTTTATTCTCATTCAGATTCCATTCTCCTAGATTTATTAAAAGATCCTTTTTCTTTCAAATGGTTTAAAATTATTGAAACTAAGCTATCTTCTTTGGGTCTTTCCCCTGAAATTCTGGCCGACATGAATCTTCTCGCTGCGCACCAACTTATCAAATCAAAACTTTGGGAACAAGAATTTAATACCCTCTTTTCTAAATTAAACCCGACCTGTTCCCCTCTTTTTTTTGGTCTCTCTCCTTCGTTGGGTCGACCCACAAATTATTTTGTTAAGCTTACCAATTGTAGTGCAAGAAGGGCCTTTATGCTAGCAAGGTTGAACATTTTCCCGTCAGCTGTTCACTTTGGTAGGTTCCTCAATATTCCCCGCCAAAATAGACTGTGCTACTTCTGTGCATCTGAGCCAGACACTTTAGAGCATATTTTATTTCGTTGCCCTGCCCATTCATGTTTAAGAACCCAATTACTTGAACCCTTCCTTTCTTCCCTTTTTGCTGCCTTTCCTAACCCTCTTGTTATTCTTCTTAGTGATTATTCGGCAGACATCACAGGTTTGGTGGCGGAATTTTTATTAGCAGTATCCAAATCTAAACCCAAAACTTAAACCATTTTGCTTTCTCCATACTTGTTACTTTTGTTTGTTTGTGTAATGCCAATAAAGGTTTCTAAATCATCAAATGTAGTTACAGTAAATCATCTATTAGGATTTCTTTGAAAAAGGATGGCACTATATAACAAGCTTCATTATTTTAAAAAGTATTTCATTCTCGCTACTAGAAGTATGCAATTTAGAGCTTTGGATATTTCAAGATGTGTCAATTGCTATATTGTGCTAAGCTGAATTTGCATAATAGTCTGAAGGAAGGAAGCAAAGAAAAAGGAGGAGTTAAAAATGATTGCTAGATGTATTGTCAGAAAGACGGAAAAGGTAACAGCAGCTCTGAGGTTGTCAAGAAATAAGAGAGGGGATAAAATACTGTTGTGTGGAGGGGGGGCTATTTTCCAACAGATAAGGTGTAAATATAATTTTTTGTTTTTGTTTTTGGAAACTATCCATATGAAAAATACTGCAAGCAAGTCCATAAAACAATGTAGCCTTCTTCAGAAGTTCTAGCTGAATCCTTGCGGGGGGGGGGGCGGGGAAGACAACAAGAGTAAACTGGTAACTCCAAAAACCTTACCCCCCCCCAACAGTCCATATAAACATTTGTCCACAGCAAGAAATGCTGTGCAATCCTCCCCATAAATGCCACCCTTGAGCTAAATAGGCCATTCAGGGCCTGCTCTAGGAGCGGTGGAGCCCAATGCAGGGCATTACTGTGTGGCCCTTCACACTCCCCGTGGGGCCCCCACTCACCAAGAAATGCGCTTGTGGTGGTGCACATGGCATCTGGAAGTAGTTGGTGGTGACATGATGACATCACCTCCAACCGCTTCCAGGAGGCCCATTTTGAGATATCTGGAGGCAGGGGCAGGTGGGGAGGCCCAAGGTAAAGCTGGTCTGCTTGTCCCACTGACCTATAGCCTATATAAATCTCATTTGCTGCAGCAGTAGATCTTCTTGCTGCACTAGTGCGCCCCCCCCCCAAGAGCGGGCCCACTGAGATGACATTGGTCACATTGGCTTAAGGCTGGTGCTGGGGCCATTGGTTAGATCTGATTATTTCTATTTCTTTTGTGATGGATAATAAGGCATACCCAGAAGCAGAAGACCTTGTTGCTCTTGGTCATGGCAATAGGGTCTCATGTGGCTCTTTTATGAATTTGGGTGACAACTGAGAGTCATGGGTATGGTTTTTTTTCTTTTTGGTTGTTTTATCAATTCAGTTGTGTCCAACTCTTGGTGACTTTGTAGGCAAGAACTCTCCATGCTTCCTATCAAGCATGGCTTCTTTCAGTTGCCGGACCTTCATCTTTGTATCTGTTTTGATGGTATCGAGCCAGCACACTTTTTGCCTGCCCCGACTTCTTGGTCCACTAACAATTCTTAACATCATTGACTTCTCTAATGAATTTGCATGCATGATATGGGCCACAGTAAATCAGACATAGTCTTGCAATTTTGACGTCTAACGATGTATCTGGTTTTATACAGTCGACCACGTCTCTGTGCATTACTCTGGCTGTCCATGGTCTACGTAACCATTTTTGCCAGCACAACAGTTCAAAAGCATCAATTCTTCTTTGGTCAGCTATTCTTATTGTCCCATCCTCTCAAACATACATCATTATAGGAAAGATATTGCCCTCTTATCTGAAGTTATGGAAGTTGGGATTTGGTTTTTTTTTATAACCAAGGGATTCCCAAACACCTTGCTTGGGTGACCCACTGTGACATCTGCAGTGGATTCAGGGCCCACTGAGGCCAGAATAAAATGGTAGATAACCTGGATGTTGCATCCAGGTCACATGTGTACACTCCCCACATCATTGGCCACATCATACTGCATTTCCAAAAGTGTGTGTCACACCAGAGCAACACTCAGGGCACATTCCTAACCTGGAGTTAGGCCAGCACAGTTAGGCCAGCCAAGTTTGGCTGGCACAAAAGACACTGTAAAGCCCATTTGGACCACCCTCAGAGCCAGGGAGGATGGTGCATGTCTGTGTGCTGGCCTCTCTAACTCCAAGAGTGTTTCCAAACATACTTTACGATGTCTATTGTGCCGGCCAAACTTGGCTGGCCTAACTGGGCTGGCCTAACTCCAGGTTAGGCTTGTGCTCTCACTTTGGGAAATGCAGCACACCACACACTTTGTGAAATACATTGCAATATGGCCAATGATGAGGGGAGTCATCTGCCATTTCACCTTGCAGCATCCTGGCCTCAGCAGGCCCACAACCTTTCAAAAATTTAGTCATAACTCATAATTGGGAAACTTTTCTAAAAAAAAAAATCTATTCCTGTCCTTTAACCTTTTAGGTTTCTAACCTATTCCCTTTCCAGCATGTACTCTGTACGCATTTTTTGTGACTTTCTTTGTGGAAGTGCATGTATCGAGATCTGATATATGGCTGATGGATAAAATATATTATTTGAAACATTTCCCTCAAACCTCTTCTCTTCAAAGCTCAAGGCAGCTTCTATCATACCCTCCACCTTCTCAGGCTTCTTTCTTTTTCACTATTAGAAAATAGAAGCTTTCAGGAAGCATTTTGTAATCCCTTTAATGTATACAAAGGCAGAATTCAGAATGCACAGAATACTCTTTCATACCTTTTTCTGTCATTCCTACAATGCAATTTCCCCCCAGCCTCTGGGATTTGATAGTATAAGTTTCAGATGAGTCACGTCTCAGAAAAAGCCCTTACAAATATTGCTTTGGACACACTGCCAGAAAGCTGGCGTGACATAATGAAATATTAAGGATACAAAAGCAATAGACTTTTTTTAAAAAAAAATCTCAATATTTGTGTAAATCAAAAACTTGCTATTTTAAAAAAGCACAACTGCATCCTAACTGCAGGAGAAATTGGGAGAAATTGGGAGAGCGAGAACAGATAAAAGGAAATACTTTTTTACCCAGTGGGTAATTAAGCTGTGGAATTCCTTGCCACAGGAGATGGTAATGGCATCTGGCCTAGGTGCCTTTAAAAGGGGATTGGACAGATTTCTGGAGGAAAAGTCCATGATGGTAGTGCAAGCTCCATACTGTAGAAGCTATCTCAGAATGCCAGATGCAGGGACGTGGCAACAAGATGCGGCATCTTGTTGTCTCGTGTGCTCCTTGAGGAATCTGATGGGCCACTGTGAGATACAGGAAGCTGGACTAGATGGGCCTTGGCCTGATCCAGAGGGGCTCTTCTGATGTTCTTTTGTTCTCTTGTCCAATTGTCATTCTATTGAAGTAGTGGCTCGTTAAAATTAGTTTGAGCTAAGTTATTCTGGGCTTTTCTAACATAGTCTTTTTATCTATGGACTTTTTATCAACACGATGTGCAGTTGCATGGAAAAGAAAAAAACAATCCATTTTAGGCAGAGTGGTGAAAGGCAATTTTCAAGATTTGGTGCTGTGAAGTTCCACCTGCCCAACCTGGAAGAGCGGAAGTGTGTCCTACGCAGAGAAAGAGGGCCCTTCCTTGAACTCCCCAATCCTGTTCTGCCAAATCTGAGCCCGCCTATCTATCTATCTATCTATCTATCTATCTATCTATCTATCTATCTA
>JAJKFI010036736.1:0-33019 GCA_029204185.1 Lerista edwardsae
AATTCTTACCGTGAATTCCTGTTCTGGTGGAGGAAGGGTGACATTCCTTACTCTTGGGAAGCCCCTCCCCTCTCCGAAGGCTGAGCTGGTCTCAAACGAACGGTGTCCTGCAGGGGGCGCTTCCCTGCTCCCCAGATCCGTACTCGGAAAGCAGGCAAAACATCAGAAGGCACCTCTGTCCACACACCGCATCCGGAGGCTGCGACCACGACTCCTCCGATATCGGCAACTGTAGACTTTGAAAACACAAACTCGCAAACCAACAAATGGATATAACACAACCGTGGCGTACTGGGCACTTCATAACTCAACTGCTAACCCACTACCCAAACCTAACAAAACCTACTACCCCCGAGCCTGCGGCTGCGGCGGGCGGAATGTCACCCTTCCTCCACCAGAACAGGAATTCACGGTAAGAATTCCGCTTTTCTGGAAGAGGAAGGGTTCCATTCCTTACTCTTGGGATATACCAAAGCCAAAACCAAGACATGGGCGGGAGCAGCGAGGGGGTATTCCCTACTCCCGCACCACGCGTTGCAGCACCCGACGCCCCATGGCGGCGTCGGCTGATGCGGCTGAGGCTATCCTGTAGTGCCTAATAAAGGTGTGCTCTGACGCCCATGTTGCCGCCCTACAAATGTCCCCCAGGGATGCATAACCGTCAAAAGCCGCCGAAGCGGCCGCACTCCTTAAAGAGTGAGCGGTGATAGCCTCTTGTGGTACCTTCCCCCCAGAAGTATAAGCCAGTTGTATGGCGGACCTTAGCCACCTTGCCAAAGTGGACACTGTGGCTTTACGTCCCAAGGTGGAACCCTTAAAGGTGACAAACAAGGCGTCCGAAGACCTGAAACACTTAGTCCTTTCCAGGTAAAAACGAAGCGCCCGTCCGATATCAAGAGTATGCCAGACGCGTTCCATTGGATGAATGGGCTTCGGGCAAAAAGTTGGCAGCACCACCTCTTGAGATCTGTGAAAATAAGAGTTTACCTTTGGAATAAAAGCTGGATCCAGCCTAAGGACAACTCTGTCCTTATGGAAGATGCACAGCCGCGGATGCACAGATAAAGCCCCTAACTCCGACACCCTCCTTGCCGAAGTAATGGCAACCAGAAAGAGGGTTTTAAAAGTAAGCTCCTTAAGTGGCACCTTCGCCATTGGTTCAAACGGTGATCTCGTGATGGAATTCAAGACTACATTCAAATCCCAGGTGGGAAATCTATGGACCGTCGGTGGATTTAGTAAGGATACTCCCCTAATAAACCTTTTAATGTGAGGATGAGTCGCAAGGGACTTTCCTGAACTAGCCCCCAGGACCCCACTCAACGCTGCCACCTGTCTCTTGAGCGTATTAGTTGCTAAACCCTTATCTAGCCCGTCCTGTAGGAAATCTAGGATATGAGCGACCTTGGCCGTCAAAGGTACTAGACCCCGGATTCCAGCCCACCTAACAAAGGTACGCCAGGTGGAGTTATATACCTTGTTTGTCGAAACTCTCCTAGAAGCCAGGAGAGTACCAGTTACCTTTTCGGAGTAGCCCATTTGCTTCAGCAGGCTCCGTTCAACCTCCAGGCTGTCAGGTTGAATAGACGAGGTTGCGGGTGCAGTAGAGGGCCTTGCCGAAGAAGATCTAGCCTGTCCGGTAGCGTCAGGGGCTCCTGCACTGACAGATGGAGTAACTCCGGAAACCAGGGACGCCGAGGCCATCTCGGAGCTATCAGGATGATGCTGGCCCGACATTCCCTGATTCGTCTCAGCACCCTCTGCATGATTGCCACTGGAGGAAACGCGTAGAGTAGCCCCTGAGGCCATGGAGCCTGAAGGGCATCGACTGCCTCTGCTCCTTGTTGTGGATCTCTGGCGAAGAAGCGAGGTAGTTGAGTGTTGACGCTTGACGCGAAGAGATCTATCTTTGGGTTTCCGAATCGTTCCGCCACCAGATGGAAGACCTGCGGATGGAGCTGCCATTCCGAATCTCCCACCTTCCGACGACTCAGCCAATCCGCTGTTACATTGTCCAGACCTGCAAGATGTTCCGCTCTCAGCGACCGAAGATTGGCTTCCGCCCAGATGAACAACTTCATTGCTTCCGCGTGAAGCTTGCGAGAGTGAAGACCTCCCTGCCTGTTCACGAAAGCCTTTGTTGTCGTGTTGTCTGTCCTTACTAACACATGACGGCCTCGAAGAAGGTGATGGAAACTTTGACAAGCCAGGCGGACCGCCCTGAGCTCCAGGAGATTGATGTGTGACCCTCTCTCCTGTGGGGTCCATGTCCCCTGGGCCATTGCCCCCTCTGTGTGGGCCCCCCAGCCCAGAAGACTCGCATCCGTCGTCACCACTGTCCAGTCCTTGCTGCTGTAGGACGACCCCCATGTTAATCTGTTGTCCGATAGCCACCAGGTTAGGTCTTTCTTCACTTTCGACGGCACCGCCAGAGATAAATGCTGCTTCCTTTCTATCATTTTTTGGAACGGTCGAAGAAAAGACTGCAGGACTCGAGTGTGGAGGCGAGCCCACTGCACAATGTCCTGACACGACACTAACATTCCCATGAGTCTGGCCAAAGTCATTAAGTCGGAGGTCTTGTCCTTTTGCACCTGCAGCAGAAGGCCGGTCAGCTTCTCCTGTCGCTCCCGAGACAGGCAGAAGCAAGCAGCCTGAGTGTCCAGCATCAGTCCTAGGTGCTCCAAACGTTGGGTAGGTTGAAGGGAGCTTTTGTCGAAGTTGATGACGAAGCCCGCCTGGTGGAGCACCCAAACTGTCAAAGCCACATCCCGACGCACCTGGATCTCTGACGGAGCTCTGATCAACAGGTCGTCGAGGTACGGAAACAAATACACTTTTTGGGTCCTCAAGTATGCCACCAGCGCCACCAACACTTTGGTAAAGACCCTGGGAGCTGCCATCAGGCCGAACGGCAGAGCCCGATATTGAAAGTGTTGGGACCCATAGCAAAACCTGAGGAACTGCCTGTGCGCCGGGAAAATCGGAATATGGAGGTAAGCCTCCGTCAAATCTATGGATGCCAGGAAATCCCCCGTCGCCAGGGCCGCGACGATGGATTTCCAAGTCTCCATTTTGAACCAGCGCCTGCGTAAGAACAGATTTAACCATTTCAGGTCCAGAATAGCCCGAAATGTCCCGTTCTTTTTGGGAACGAGGAAGAACACCGAGTAGACACCCTTGCCCCGTTGCTGCACGGGCACCGGCTCGATCGCTCGAATGTCCACAAGGTGCTGGATGGCACTCAACATCCTCTGGTGTTTCTCCTCGTCCCTTGATTCGGGGATTGTCCAAAATTTGGGTCGGGGTTTCCTGGAAAACTCTAGGGAGTACCCTTTGGACACCGTCTCCAGCACCCAAGCATCCGTAGTGAACCCGCTCCATCGAGCGGAAAAGTGCTGGAGACGGCCCCCCACCGGAATACTCCCATCCAGTCTGGCGTCAAACTGGCCGGACAGATTTACTGGATCTGCCCTGCGTGGCAACCTCTGCTCCTCTATTTCCTCTGCCCTTGCTGGGAAATTTGGGCTTGTGCCAACGACTTCTGCGCTGGAAACCTTCACCCCTGCGAAAGGACCCCCTGCGACCACGAAAGGAAGAGGTCCCCAGAAACCTGCCCCTGGGCTGATCTTTGCGCACAGTGGGAAGAACCTTGCGCTTGTCCCTGTTCTCCACAAGCAATGAATCCAGAGCTTGCCCGAAAAGTTTGGCTCCCGCAAAAGGAACCGAAACCAAACGTGACTGGGATCCCTGATCCACCTCCCACTGCCGGAGCCAAATATTGCGCCTAGCCACAACGTTAGCCGCCAGAGCCCTGGCGCTAAACTGCACCGAATCCAAGGAAGAGTCAGCCGTAAAAGCTGCGGCTAACTCTATCTTTTTAAGGGTATTACGGGCAGCGGAAGAGAGCTTTTGGTCTGATTTAACGAGATCCTCCACCCAGGCCAACAGTGCTCTAGCCATTACTGAATTAGCTGCCGCGGCCCTAAGGGCCACTGCTGAAGCCTCAAAATTCCTTTTCAATGCCCCCTCAACCCTCCTATCACAGGGGTCTCTCGGGCCTCCCTCTCCTTCAGACGGAATAACCGCGGCCGATGATAGAGCCGCCACCGGAGGGTCTACTGATGGAACTTTCAGTTTAGCCTGTACCTCCTCAGGAAGAGCATAAAACCTATTAATGACCCTGAGTTGTCGTCTAGAGCTGACTGGAGCCTTCCATTCCGAATCTAACACCGCCTGAAAAGACTCAGGGAAAGGGACCACATTTGGTTTACTAGACTTCCTGGGAAAAAGGGCCCGAGAAGATTTTTTGACAGGTTCTGCCTCTCGCTCCTTAGCTTGTTCAGCAACACTCAATCCCAGAGTCTGAACCACCTTATTGAGGAGGCGGGGAAACATGTCAGCTGGAAACAATCTATCCCCCTCCTCATCCTGCAAAACCTCGTCATCGTCCCCGGAGAGCTCCCCCTCCTCCCGGGAACACTCTGAACTCTCGGGCGTGACCGACTGCCAGGGGTCAGACCACTCATACACACTTCGTTTGCGATTAGGCGCTCCCTTTTTGCGCCTGACCGCCGTGATCGCCTGGCCCCGCTTTTTGCGTCTACTTGGGGGGAAATCCACTTCAGAACCAGTGGACTCTAGGGAAGAATAAGAATCCACAGGCGACGGAGAACGCTTGCGCGCCCTCTTGCCCGGCTGCCTGGCTTGCGTCGGTTGAACTTGAGAAGACTGCGCCATAAACTGCTTCACAAGAGCCTCCAAATGCGCCTGCGACTGCAGCACAAAACCCTGCTGACCACCAGCCGAGCCTACTGAGGAACTTGGACCGGCTTGAAGCTCTGGCTGCGACTTGGATTGTGGGACATCCTGTTCGCCCGAAGCCATGATTGCTGCCAAAGCGTTTCCTCACCGAGCGTAGAAAAGGCAGTGCGAAAGCTCTGTAAAAAAAAAACATAAAACTGCGCCTTTAACCATAATGCCACAAACAAACAGAGAAAAGGACCTGAACCCTTTTGTTTTGTATCCTTTTTTTTTTTTTTAAACTCCTGCACAGCTGGCCCATGGCCGTCCGTTCAACCTTGACATCCGCGTCAGGGAAACTGCAGCCGCGGCCCCCCCCCCGCTTCAGCTGCCCACGCACACGCCGCCCAGCACACGGCAAAATGACAGGAACGATCTTACCAGACTGAGCCGTAAACGGTGTGCCTCCCAGGAGACTGAACCATGGCGGGTCTCCTGTAAATTGCCCAGATAACAGGGCTGCGGGGTTGCCGCGGGCTACGGAGAGGTCGCGCGCTTAAGGAGCGATCCTCTCCAGCCCAGAGAACGCGCTCTTCGGCAGAGGCGATCTCTTCCAGCCAGCCGGCAATAGCGCGCATGCGCGGGAGGCGCTAATGGAGTCTCCCGCGCTCGCCGTCTCTCCAACGAAAAAACGGGGCTGAGGTACAAAGCGGGGACCGCGAATCGAGCCCGTCCCGCTGTACCTGTGCGGTAAAAAGAAGCCACGAGAGCCCCAATCGCTCCTGCTGCTTCTCGCGTCGTCTTTTTCTTCGTTCTCTTTTTTTTTTTTTTTTTTTTGCGAGCAGCTGGGCAGCTCGAGAGAACGCTAGAGAAAAAGAGCCTTTAACTGACAGGCTCTGAGGTAACTCTTTACAGGCAGCCAGATGATTAGAAAAGCTAGCTGCCCCCCCCCAAAAAAGGCCCTCCTCTAAGCCTTTTTCCAGTCCTTTCACAAAACGATGAAAATTTGTCTCTTTTCTATCAAATACTCTTAACACTAAATTCGTCCGTTGAGACCAACGTGACCGACCTCTGCGAAGGCTGAGCCGGTCTGGGGAGCAGGGAAGCGCCCCCTGCAGGACACCGTTCGTTTGAGACCAGCTCAGCCTTCGGAGAGGGGAGGGGCTTCCCAAGAGTAAGGAATGGAACCCTTCCTCTTCCAGAATAGGGAGATAGCATAAGAACATAAGAAAAAGCCTTGCTGGATCAGGCCAAAGGCCCATCTAGTCCAGCTTCCTGTATCTCACAGTGGCCCACCAGATGCCTCAGGGAGCATGTCAGACAACCAGATACTCCAGTGCATCAACATACGCTATCCTCCCCGACTCTGAGAGTGGTCCAAATGCGCTTTATGGTGGCCCTTGTGCCAGCCAAACTTTGCTGGCCTAACTGTTGGCCTAACTCCAGGTTAGGATTGCGCTCTAAACGCCATCCTCTTGACCAACTGAGTTTGGTGAGTATGGTAAGATTCTGATCCTATGCCTAAAGGGACATGTGACCCTGAGCCTTCTAGCACTTGGGCATTCAAGCTAAGGTGACAGAATTTGTATATCTCCTGGGTGGGCTCTAGCCTGATATCATTTTTTTTAAAGTCATGCAGTTGTAGACTCAGTGCCTATAACGGTGTCAGAAAGTCTGTCCCACAACCCTAGGATGCAGAGCTGCACCCATGGGACAGGAGGGAGAGCAGTGGCATATACCACTGTGACTCCCATGAGAGTTGTCATGGTCCACTATGAGCGCAATCCAAACATTGTGTTTGGACCTCACGTAAGACCCTTCTGCTGGTCCAGCACGTTTGTGTCACCCCAGGAGTCAGCGGCTTTGGCGCAAAGAGGTGCCCTGGTCTACGGAGGCCGCACCCAGCCTCCACGCTATCCCAAGTCAGCAGGGAAGTGCCGGTCAAGTTCGGCCAGCACGTGAGTATAAGAGGGTGGGGGGGGAAGGCAGAACAGTGGGGGGAGGCGAGGGGGGAGGCCCATGAGCAGACTGGACCAGGGAAGGGGTGGAGCCAGGATCTGGCACTTTGGCTGGATCCTACCCCCTTGCCCCAGGCCGGTTGGCCTTACACTGGTCACTCAGAGTTGCACCAGCAATTTTGCTGGCGCAGCTCCGAGTAGCCCTGTTTAGGACTGCTGGGGCATTACTCGGGGCAAGGGGATTATATTCCCCTTCCTCCAAGTTGCACCGCCAGCAGTCCCAATCCGACGCTGGGTATGGGGCAGGCTGTCTAGCCTCCCTTTTCCAGCCTGGGGTTATTCCAGCATGAGGGGCTCTGCTCAACAAGGCTCTTTCCCGTCCAACCTGACTTAACCATTTTCTGAACCGTATCTCTGCAACAGAGGAGGCTCATTGCTTGCTGGTTATGAAAGTGAAAAGACTCTGCAGGGGTTTTCCGTGCCTGGAAATGTCATGGAGTTTTTAGTATGGCGTGTCCAAAGGTAGGTGGCCAACCTGATGCGTGCCAAGATCTATCCAGGATGCCTGAAATTCACATCCTTTATCACAATAGCCTGAGAGTCAGACCAATCTTTCCTCTGCTTGAAACGGGACAGGGTGATGCACAGAAAAGAGCTGTTAACTGCTGTCATCAGAAGAGAGCTGTTGTTTTGTTTGGTTTTAAGATTTGTCACTCTGCTGTCTCCACAGATCACCAGCAAACGGATGTTTTAATTGTGGCATTGATTTGTGCCATTAGCAGAAACACTGATGGATGTGGAAGGGAAACAATGCTAAGTGAGGCTACATGACAAAATAATTTCCCAGTATGTTAACATAGACTAATGGTGCCAAGTATTTCTACCCGAGAATTCTTTATTCCCACAAAAAGCGAAACTGAATAGGTCACAACGCGTACAGCAAAGACAAATGGAATGAATCAATGCAGTGATTCTTCTAAGCAAACAAAATATTGCCTGTGACTCAATGAGGGAATGTATTCTGTAACTGGAGCAAGTTAAGAAAAAGTGGGGGAGGGCATTGTGGGAAACTCATGTGCCATGTGTCATTTACCTTGACAGTGACAACCTTTTATGGCATTTTCTCGTGCTGCACAGGAATGAGTAAAGCTTCCTTGTGGATCGTGAATGTAACAACACAGCAAGGCGATGCGTAACACTTGACACCTGAACTATTTTGTTACCTGGATCTCTGTCATATGGTGGCATATGAATCAGCTTTCCAAGTGCCATCCGTTGATTTGAGAAGGCACCAAAAACACAGTGGGGAAAATACCACACATTTTCTTTGGTTTACTAAAGCTACTTTAAAAAAAAAAAGCTTCTTTTCAGCATTTCCCCCAGTTGATTGGCATTTTATTTTATTGCTGGGTCACACTTCCCCTCGCTCCTCTATTTGGAACTTGGTCGTTCTGAGAGTTCTCAGTCTTCTCTCATGAGAAAGGATATGGGAATGGTACTTTTCATTGTGAGCACTGGAGCACAGCAAATATAGTCCCAAGATCTTGCAGTCATATCTTGTGAGAAAGGGAAGGAAAGAGCATGATGGGAATTGTAGCTTACAGCTTGCGGCTCGTGTGAAAAACGATAAGCATTCTGATGATAATGTCTTCACCTCGCTGAAATGAAAGGTCTTTCTGAAACTCCATATTTTGATTCAAATTACAAACCTAACAACATTTCACCACCGCTCAAGAATACGATGCCAGAATTCTCTATAGCTGGGACTCTAAAACTGTCACTTCTGCCTGAAGATGCAGTGCAGATCTTCATATATTATCACAAACTTTTACAAAGTCTCTCAACCAGCAGGTGACACATTCAATATCAACCAGTTTGGAATTGCTGCATGTTGCAGAGGATTCTGGGGAATGCTTTTGCATGGCCACATGGGGCACTGCATGTGTCACAATTATGCCCCTTGTGAATTGTGTGTCCTGTAACACATACAGCAGCTCCTGAAACTGTGCATTGCTGTGGAAGATTGATAGAGGTACACAACCACTTGGGAAGCTCATCTGTCATGTATTGTTCTTATTAAAGAAAGCTTGATGAGACTCCTGAACCCAGAGTTCTATGCAAGAGAATTTGAAAAATGCTCACATAACATACTTTACAGCAGTGCTCTTCAAACTGGTGGTTCGCAATGCACAAGCCTGTGGAGTATTGCCCTTTTCCCCTTTAGGGGGCAGGGAGGGAGGAAAGCAGCAACATGACCCCCAGGATCATGCTGCTGCCTGACCAGAAGGGGCCTAAACATTACCTGAAGATATCGCTGGGCTCCTGGGGGTGCAGGGAACCCCACAGAAGCCTCTGCAGGGCTCCCCAAGGCTCTGATGTACTTTAAAATGTGATCAGAAGCTGCTTCTGGTTTCGCGATCACAGAATGGGAGTGGCTTCTGATAGCATTTTACAGTACATAGCCTTGGGGAGCCCTGCAGAGGCTTCCGCGGGGCTTCCCCCACCCCAGGAGCCCGGCACGATTGACAGGCAAGCCTGGCAGGTAATTTTTAAAAGCCCCCTTCTGTGCAGGCAGCAGCGTGATCCTGGGGATCTCATTGCTGCTTTAGCCACTTCCCCGCAAACACTTACAGGGCAGTCCTAAACCCTGTGCAGCATCAGTGCAATGGGGTTGCGCTGACGCTACGCCCTTAGCGCCGACACAGGAGCGCCAATTGGCAAGCCCGCGTCGGCACTAAAGCAACAGGACCGGCGCTACAGGCAGTGCCGGCCCTGCTGCGCCCGCGCTGAGCCCCTCTCGTGCCGACCGAAGCCAGACAGCGCGAGGGAGTCTCCGTGCCGAGGCAGCATGGGGATTGGAGGGAGGGAGGGAGGTGTGACTTGGGCGTGATGTGGGCGGGCTTGGGAGATGGCCATAGGGCCACGTCCTAAGCGCATCAGGGAGGCCACGCGGCCCCAATTCGGGCGGCGCGGTCTCCTTGGATCTGCACCTGCTCTTTAATGGGCACAGATCTGAGGAGCTCATAGGGGAGGTTGGAGCCTCCCCTACGGTAAGGGAGCACACACTCCCTTGCCGCAGGGAGGCTCCAGCCTCCACCTACCCAGCGCTGAATAGGGTGCTGGCTGGCCGGCGCTCATACCCCAGCACTGAGTAGGATTGCGCCCTTAGTTGGTCTCCTCCTCCCATGGATACCACTGCTTTACAGTATTTGGTGCTGGAAGTGCTACAGTGTGACACATAAGGCAGCCCGTCAAAAGAAATAGATTTGGGGATTTCATATTTGAAGCCCCTAAACATCAAAACAATTCAGAGATGCCAAGGAGGTCAGAGTCCTTTGTCTCATTTTGATAAGACGTTTTTCATTTCCAAGATGAGGGTTCAAATCTTGAATTTGAAATGTCCTTTTCCCCTGCCCCAACCCCCCAGAAGAATTGTTGCCTTTTAGTACCAGTGATGCTGCTTTGAAATTGCCACATGAATGTTAAGCCTCCTTCCCGCTTTACTAGCCACAGCAAGCCTTCTGAGTACTCTGTCTGTGAAGAAGGCAAAAGCCAATGAAGGCAATGAATGAGATATACGGCCTTCTCATTTTTCTCTTTCTCAAGCACCACAAATCCCTCTGAAACACTGACAGCTTTGGTACACGGCTAATGGCTTCCATTGGTGTCACTGTAAAGAAGAGCGATTGCTCCTGTGGGTGAAATGGAATGACCCATCTAAACACAAACAGCACCATATTGAATATGTTGGCTTTTTGCTTAGAACATTTATGTCTATTTGGGTTCTGAGGTGGCATTGTGGCATGAGTAATGTTATTTCGACCCACCTGAGGGCTGAGGTACACATCTCTGTTTCGTATGTTGGAGGGAATAGACCTCTGTGCAAGCCCAATCCAAGCCTCCCTCCACCTCCCGCCAATGCAGTTATGCCAGTTATGCACAAAAGGTATGCATTGTATTCAGCGTGGTGGGGTGGATTAAACCCCAACCTCAGTCTGGTGTCTTCCGTGGGGGTGGTGCAAGGGTAATAGGCTACCTCAGAGTGCCAAATGCAGGGGAGTGGCAGCAAGATGCAAGCGTCTGGTTGTCTCGCATGATCCCTGAGGTATCTGGTGGGCCACTGTGAGATGTAGGAAGCTGGACTAGATGGGCCCTTGGCCTGATCCAATGGGGCTTTTCTTTCTTATGTTCTTAAGAGACTTGTGCAGGAAAAGCTGAATTATTTCCCCTTATCCTTCTGTAAGTCTCTTGACTCCCACTGAGTCACCTTGGACCTCTTTCAGCTCCTTAGCTGGCACAAATCCAAGGAGAAGGAAGAAGCAGGCAGCCTTGAAAAGGATAGGATCTAGCTTGCATGATTGCCACCCTATCCACACCGTCTCAGCAAATCCCTGCCCCATTCCTCCCCCTCCCCCTCCCCCTCCCCACTTATTCTCTTAAATTACCGGCCACCATTGCTGGCCCACTACCTCTAGGTGCTCTGCTGTGGCGCTCGAACAGCACGGGCTGTAATGCACTGGACGCAGCTTACGGCACATTTGCGACTCGCACCATCTACATTGGGGGGCTGAGGATTGAGCCCTAACCCTAACCAGGGTGTCAAGCCTTGGAAGAGAGAGAGAGAAGCTGACAAGCTGTAATGAGAGGACAGAACCAGGAGGAGTCACTGTGACCCCACTGTGAGAGGGTGAAGGACTCACAATGCTAAGCTGCTCTAGGAATGCGAAGGAGTGTAGAAGTGAGCTTCCAAGAAGAACAACTTACAACCTGGCTGATTTGTGGCGGCTCCTGCTGGACACTCAGAAAGCATATGCAGCAAATAAAAAAGGATGACCATGTTGTGAAAGGAAACATCTGGAAATGAAGAGTTGTAGAAGTTCCTCATTGAACAATAGCTCTAAAAGCTCATTTGTTAAAAAATGGTTTGAGGGATAACCTGCTTATGTGAACCGCTCTGAGTCTGTGAGAAAGGCTCACAGTGAGAAAGTAAGTATAACATCATCATCATCATCATCATCATCATCATCATCATCATCAACAACAACAACAACAACAACAACAACAACAACAACAACAACAACATTACAATTCCAGGAGATGCCACAGTCGAAGACAAAGAACAAGAAAAAAATAACCAAATGTAGAGACTTAGCAATTGAAACCACCAGGGTGTGGATGAAACATATTACAGTAGTCCCCATCATCATCAGGGCACTGGGAAGGATACAGAAAAACTTAGCTAAATATATGGGGGGGGGGGAAATGCAGCTTACTGCTTAAACACCCCTGCTCGGAACATCATATGTACAAAGTCAATATTTGTTTGATATCTAGGTATGGGTGGAAACCCGTATCAGATCAACAATACCAGTCACCTTTTTGGTCATTTATTGACTATGTTAATCATCATCATCATCATCATCATCATCATCATCATCATCCAGACATAACAGTGATTGAAAATAGAAAAGAGCGGATGATAGCAGTGGTGTCCCTACGGGGGGGGGGGGTAGCTCTAAGTTTTGCAAGGAGCCTTACCCTCTCCCTTCCGCTGCAGCCAGTAAGCAATGCCAAGACATTGGTTTTCCCCCTGCAGATTGGCTAAAGTGGCACAGGAAAGGAACGATTTCCACAGCAAGGTAAGGCTCCTTGCAAAACTTAGAGCTCTGCCCCCCTGTAGGGATGCCACTGGATGATAGACATTACAATTCCAGGAGATGCCAAAGTCAAGGACAAAGAACAAGATAACCACATATAGAGACCTGGCAATTGAAACCACCAGGCTGTGGGTAAAGCATATCTAAGTGGTCCCCATCGTCATCAACTGCAGCTCCCTGCCATAACACCCCTGGAACTGCAGAAGACCACACTGCTTGGAACACTGTACATTCTGCAAAGATATTCGGTTGATAATGAGGTATCCAGTGGAGACCCATATCAGACCAACCATACCAGTCAATGATTTTTGTGGATTCTTTTTGCTCTACATGTGTTGTTGTTGTTATTGTTGTTCAATGAACCTGCTGTTCATTGAATACCCAGAAGCCTCTATGTTCTTTTTAGAAGACCCAGTTTCCTCTACATTCCAATCAGTGTGAGGTTCAGAACTATAGAAACAGAAAAACAATTGTCTTTGCATGATAACGATCCATAATACGCTCAACCAAATGCAAAATTTCACCTAAATTTGGAAACTTCTGCTGCATAGAAAGACCTGAGAAACGTCAGCGGAAATGAGCTTCTCAAAGTGGGGGAGATTCAAAATGACTTCGACATTTCAAAATCTATCCAGAAGGAAAGTGAATTCGGAGCCATTGTAAAACTGTAATGTTTTATTGGAAACATACTGCCATTTCCATAACCCCTGCTAACTGGGCAAGAGGCACTTTTTCAAGTGGTGTCCTCTTATATTTAGCAGGGGGAGAGCAATTGTCCCTCTTCACCCCAGCACAGTGTCTTTCTCGTGGCTATTGCTGGTGGTGTACTCCATTCTTTTAGATTGTGAACCCTTTTGGGACAGGGAGCCAGTTAACTTTAATGTTATTATTTGCCTGTAAACCGCTTTGTGAACTTTGTGTTGAAAAGCGGTATATAAATACTAGTGATTGATTGATTGATTGATTGATTTCTTTTCTAAATTAGATGTCAGAATTACCAGATGAGAAAAAAAAATCTTGTTCTAATAATTGAGATTAAACAGAGTATTATTGTATTTTTTGACCATATTGTATTTTTTTGGCCATAGTGTTTTTTAGAATTAGGATATTACACTCCGTTTTGTTTCACTACATTCCGCATGAAATTACTTTTCCAATGATATATGATAGTATTATTAGTAATTACCGACATTTTTGCAATTTTGGCCACTAGTGTCCAATTCAGCTTGTATAAATTTTATTTCTCTCTCTATACTAAGGGCGCAATCCTAACCCGTGCTGGAGCAGTCTGGCTGGCTGGCCTGCAGTGCATCTTTCGCAGGTTTGGACTGCACTAGAGCCTCCACAGGGCAAGGGGACAAACATTCACTTACCCCAGGGTAGGTGCCAGCCGCCCTGGCTGCTTGGATCAGCGCCTATGTTAAGCAGGCACACGTCTGAGCATGCCGCGTGGCTCAAATCAGGGTCGCGCGCAGTGATGTCATTCAGGGGGAACGGACCAGAACAGGTGTTCCGGATCCTAACGGGCTCCGTGGCTGGTTCCGGGTTCCCAACAAGTGCCAATCAAAAGTGAGTTCCTGTTCCTAAATCATTTGAATGACAACACTGGTGGCGCTGCCTGGGGGTGGGGGGGTTGGATGAGGTATAATGGCTACATCCAAAATCCACCCTCTTCCCTGGGGTGACCTGCAGTCTAAAGGCCCAATCCTAAAGTGGGGCAGCACCGGCAGCCTGCACACTGCCCCAGCATCCAACACCGTGTGAGTACTGTAAGGCATGTCGCCACCGGTGGTGAGAACGATGTCCTGGCATAAAGACCTGCACCACTTGGCACTGAGCATCTGCACTGGGAGGATGTCAGTAAAGAGCAGCCAGTGGTGAGTATACCCACCAAGTGGTGGAGAGGCTTTTTGGGGTGGGGGGAGATATGGAGGGGGTTGATCTGGGCAGAGGAAGGGCAGAACATGGGGAGGATTGAGCCCGGGAAGGGGGTGGGGCGGGAAGACACTGCTGCCAAATCCTATCTCCCCCTCCCAATCAGTGGAGACTGACAAGGGCCACCTTGTTTTTGTACTCGCTACCTGAGTATACCCATTGAGGCCTCCAGGGCTCAACCAATATAAACCAATATAAGGGAACCAATATTCCCTAAGGAGATCTTTGGCAGCTTCCCTGGCCCCACAGATTACAGTGGCAGCCATTTTATTGCAGCTGTACCACTGAGCGCCAAAGAAGTTTAGGATTCGGCTGTAAGTCATTTTCCTTCTGAAAATTCCCTCCAAGTGCTTTTGAGATTAAGTAGCTGCATGAGAGGGCAGGATTCATATCAGGAAAATGGTGCAGATGTAACATACCTCCATACTATGGTTCTGATCAATACTGGTTCCTTGCACAGCTGTTATTTTTAAGTGAAAAGGGGCCTTAAGTAATGACAACGTTAACATCCCCTCTGGATTGTCCCTAAATGCCATATTTGCACTTTTAGCTTGTCTTGCTCCTCTTTCTCCATAAAGTATGATGATCAATCTGGTAGCATTATAGATTGTGTGTGGCTAATCTAGGCTCTCCTGCATGGAGGAGCAGGGAGCCTTCCCTAGGATGGAAAAATATATTTGATAAGAAGCAGAATCCAATAACTGTCCAGCACTCTTTGTCATCATTACAGTAGCTTGCAAGTATTAATTTGTAGGGGGGTAGTGCTTAGTGTCCCTCGTTATTGCACTTTAATTATTAAAGAAATAACCCATTTGTCAAAAAGATAACCCATTATACCGCCATAATGCAGCTAAGATTAAATATGAGCAATAAGCAAACACATCAGGCTTAATGGAAAATAAATAGTAGCTTCTCTTTGTTTGGATTCACAAGGGAAGTCGTGTGTTGCTTTCTAGCACTCATTTATCCTAATGCATTACTAACATGCTTCACAGGTCATTAGGTGCATCAGCAAGAATGTGCATGTGTTCATGATTTAATGGAGGCACTCTGGAGTGGGGGAAAGCTGTTTTGAGCAAGGTGTGTGTGAAGAGCATCAGAGAGCTATAGAAGGGGGCAAATGGCTGGTGGGGAAAACTGAACTTTGATTTATATGCTTGTTAAGGCTACTTGAGAGAAACCTCCCGGCACAGGCGCCCTTCTGCTCTCTTGATCTATCAACATTTCTTATGGGCATCCCAGGCCTGGAGATTGTTCTTGGTCCAAAGATTTCCAAAAGTACAGTATTCCCAAAAGTACAGTATATGTATGTCTCCACTCTGACTTCTTGGCCACCCAGGAAGGGAGAAGAATAGCATGGGGGTAATGCAGTGTTATTCAAACTGTGGGTCTGGACCCACCTGGTGGGTCACGACCTGATGTCAGTAGGGTCGTGGAAAGCTGGTAGCAGCCATCTTGGAATCTGTAGACCTTACTCTTGTTATGTTCCTTTTGTGAGTGTTCACAGTTTGAATTTTCAAGTGAAGAATTTTTTTTTTAAAAAAACATTCTTTTTAGTTCAGTGCTTTTACATAATATTTTGTCCTAAACTTGCTTTCTGTCAGGGATGTTTCATGGCTGTATAAATGCTGCAATCCAAGATTGCCAATTTGCATTTTAGGAGTGTCATTATGTTACAATGACAGCACTTCCTGCTTGATGATGTCACTTCCTACAACAACACTTCTAGGGTAATGACATCACTTCTGGTGGGTCCTGACACGAGTGCCCTTCGAAAAAGTGGGTCCCAGTCTAAAAAGTTTGAATACCACTGGTGTAATTGTATTTGGTGACTAGGTTATAGTGAGTGCAGATTTGATCAGAACTTGTCCAAAGAGAGACAACATCTCAAGATTTGGGTAAGAGTGCCCTTCATGCAATGTCATTATTACCCCAGATGTTATTCTGCCAATAATAATTCCAGCGCTTTTTATCCCTGGACAATAATCAAGGATGCATAATAAAAAATGGATGCTGGAAAAATGCCACAGATTTGATGTATTTCTGCAAAATTTGCCGCCAGTTTCCATCCCACTCTAGGGGAATGCAAAGAGACATATCATTTCCATGGGCACCACAGAATCTCCAGAGGCCTTGAGATAATTTATGCTATTAGTGCACACGGCCTAAAGGTTGCTGAAGAAACTGGTAGTTGCACAATGAGAAATTAACTTGCCTACTACCCCCTACTAGCAAGAGAGTTCCAGAAAAATATCTACTTCTGCTTCATTGACTACGCTAAAGCCTTTGATTGTGTGGATCACAACAAACTGTGGCAAGTTCTTGAAGAGATGGGAGTACCAGACCACCTGATCTGTCTTCTGAGAAACCTGTATGCAGGTCAGGAAGCAACAGTTAGAACTGGACATGGAACAACCAACTGGTTTCAAATTGGGAAAGGAGTACGACAAGGCTGTATACTGTCACCCTGCTTATTTAACTTATATGCAGAGTACCTCCTGAGAAAGGCTGGGCTGGATGATTCACAAGCTGGAATCAAGATTGCTGGGAGAAATATCAACAACCTCAGATATGCAGACAGAACCACTCTAATGACAGAAAGTGAGGAAGACCTAAAGAACCTTCTGATGAGGGTGAAAGAGGAAAGTGCAAAAATTGGCTTGAAGGTCAACGTTAAAAAACTAAGATCATGGCCACCACTCCCATCACTTCCTGGCAAATAGAAGGGGAAGAAATGGAAGCAGTGACAGACTTTCCTGGGCTCCAAGATCACCACAGACGGTGACTGCAGCCAAGAAATTAAAAGACGTTTACTTCTTGGGAGGAAAGCTATGGTGAACCTAGATAACTTAATAAAAAGCCAAGACATCACCCTGCCAACAAAGGTTTGCATAGTCAAAGCGATGGTTTTCCCAGTAGCAATATATGGCTGTGAGAGCTGGACCATACGAAAGGCAGAGCGCTGAAGAATAGATGCTTTCGAATTATGGTGTTGGAGAAGACTCTTGAGAGTCCCCTGCACTGCAAGGAGATCCAATCGGTCAATCCTCCAGGAAGTCAAGCCTGATTGCTCCCTGGAAGGACAAATGCTGAAGCTGAAGCTCCAATACTTTGGCCACCTCATGAGAAGAGAGGACTCTTTAGAAAAGACCCTCATGCTGGGAAAGATTGAAGACAAAAGGAGAAGGGGGCGGCAGAGGATGAGATGGTTAGACAGTGTCACCGAAGCAATGAACATGAAATTGGGCGAACTCCGGAAGCTAGAGGAGGACAGGGAGGCCTGGCATGCTGTGGTCCATGGGGTCACAAAGAGTCGGACATGACTTAGCGACTGAACAACAACAATAACAACAACAACTACCCCCTAGGATAGTGGTTCTCAAACCTTTTAGACTGGGACCCACTTTTTAGAATGACACTCATGTTGGAACCCATGATGTCATTAACCTGGAAGTGATGTCACAGCCAGAAGCGATATCATCCAGCAGGAAGTGCCGTCATTGTGATGTAATCAAATGACACTCCTGCAATGCAAACAGGCATTCTTGGACTGCAGCAATTGCACAACCATGAAACATCCCTGACGGAAAGCAAAATTAGGTCCAAATATTACGTAAAAGAACTGAACTTAAAGAATTTTTTTTTAAAACCCTCACTTGGAAATTCAAACTGGAATATTATTATTATTATTATTATTATTATTATTATTATTGTTGTTGTTGTTGTTGTTGTTGTTGTTGTTGATTTGATTTGATTTGATTTGATTTGATTTGATTTGATTTATATCCCGCCTTTCTGCCCCATGGGCTCCCAAGGCAGCTTACAACATTAAAATATAATAAAATCACAATTTGATAATTAAAAACAATCATTAAAAACAATATTAAAATAATTAACAGCAACAACAAGCCCCGTGGATGCTAAAATATACAAAGGGAGTATAAAAATATAAGCAAAAGTAAGGTCTGCAGCTTCCAAGCTTTGGACAACCCGCCTGACATCAGGTTGTTGCGACCCACCAAGTGGGTCCCGACCCACAGTTTGAGTAACACTGCCCTAGGAGACATCCAGATAAAAATACATCATTGTCCTGGGGGCTACAGAGGTAGCGAGGGGTGTGTTTGCACACACAAAAATGAACAAGGAGATGTGTAGAAGACAAATACTGTCAGCCTCTCAAATACCGACTCCTTTTGTAGGCCCAAAGTGCATACGTAATTTCAAATTTATTTCTGGAATCATGAGGCCTAGAATTCTTTGCATTAAGAAAAGTAAAAGTCAGGTTCTTAGGTTTCCTTGCATGAAACAAGATCTTATATTGAAATGATTTTGAGCAGAATTCAAAATGTGCAAAACTGCTGAGTGCAAAGGGTACAGTATCATTTTGGTCAGTTAGTCAGATGCCCAGAAAGAGAAGTAAGCATTATTAAAGGTTGCGAGCAATTGTAGGGGGCAGTGCTCATCTCCATTTCTAAGCCGAAGAGCCAGCGTTTGTGCAAGGACAGTTTCTGTGGTCATGTGGCTGGCATGACTATATGCCGAGGCACATGGAATGCCATTACCTTCCCACTGAAGTGGTACCTATTTATCTACTCGCATTTTTATGTGCTTTCAAACTGCTAGGTTGGCAGGAGCTGGCACAAGCGACAGGAGCTCATTCTTTCGCGTCATCTCGAATCGCCAACCTTCCAATCAGCAAGCATAACAGCTCCGCAGTTTAACCCGCAGCGCCACCACGTCCCACCTGCATTATTACAACTCCATTATTCCATTAAGATTCTCTGTGATGCAAATGGAGAAAGATATGTGCCTAATCCTAAACTGCACTGGAACAAGCAGGCCAACTGGCCTGCACTGTATCCAGTGCAGGTTAGGAAGTGGCTGTGGCACAACATGGAGTAAGGGAATATTTTCCCCCTTACCCCATGCCAGTTACCCCTATGGGGCTAGTCAGGTCTGCGCCAGCAAAACTGCTGCTACAAATCTGAGTGGCCCATGTAAGGCTGACCAGGCCAGGGATGGGGGTTAGGAGCTGCCCTACGTTGCAGAGGCTGGTCCCACCCCTCCTCCCAGACCCAATCCACCCACCAGCTTGCCCTCCTCCACCCAAAACACCCTGTCCTGCCTCTCAAACGCCCTGCCTTGGCTGACACTAAAATACCCCACCCAGGTATCCAGCCTCCAAGAGCCCATTAGCTCAGCCTGCTCTAAATGAGACGTGAACGTGCTTTATGGCACGTTCGTAACACTCCTGGGTCAGCACAAGGGACAAGCGCATCTCTCCCTCTGGATTGCACCTTAAGGCTACAATCCTAAACACACTTTCCTGGGAGTGAGTCCCACTGAATTTTATGATATCTACTTCTGAGTAGATCTGCCTAGGATTGTGCTGTTTGACTGGTTCTTCTCTTCTAATGTTCTTCTCTTCTTATTTATTGTCTTCTGTGTTTGGTATGACCTGAAATCTCAAAGCAAGGCCAAATGATTTGTACTCAAAATAGCCATTTCTATTTCAGGTCTGACTGCTCCTTTCTTTGAAAGTGCTCTAGACTCTGTCGAGTCTTATTGATTCAGTATTGCTCCCTGCATCTAATCTGATAGGAAGTATGCAGACCTAATGCTTAACTCCAGCACACCAAAAAAGACTAATTGGGCTTCAAGATGGTATTGTTCCACTTGCTCATTCTTTTTCTAGTTAACTGCAAATGCCAACACATGTTCTTAAATGGACTGCATTTAATTTATCCGGAGTCCTCACTCCACTAAAATAAGATCAAAGTCATGACTGAATAAAAATGCGTAAATGTAGCTATCTCTGCAATTAAAAAGTCAGCTAATTTTCGGAGGAAGAATTACATTCCTTCAAAATGATGTATTACATCTTCATTATGGCTCAGACTGTATCTTGATTAATACTAGCAGAGTAAATAATGAAGGAATTAATAATGGTTAAATGCCTGTTTAAAAGGAGTCATCGAAATAAATGATGGAATGATGGCTGTGTTTCCAAAGTGACATTGGTAGGCATTTTCTCTGCCCTGACTCTGAATGTTTGCATGTAACTAGTCTAAAGAGCTCAAATCGATGGTTTGTAAAACAAGCACAATCAGACTCAGCCATCCATGAGGCCAACTAAAGTGGTCACCTCAGATGCAACAGATGGGATGAGGCAGTCTCTGTCTGCCTATTTGCCTCCACTGCGCCTCCTCCTCCTGCCTGGATTGGGGAAAAAGAGGCGATAGAGGGGAAGGCAAGATATGGAGGGCCAAGGGGACTTGTGGAGTGGGGCAGCTTACTGTTCTGGAATAAACTGACTGTTTTCTCTTTGGGAGAAGAGGAGGTACAAGCAAGGAGAAGGGAGATGCAGGGTTCAAAACTAGGGGTTCTCAATGTCTTGCTTGCAAATTGCAGTTAGTCTTAGCCAGGGTTTTGTGATTCGTGAGCGACCAAAAGTGCACCTCTCAGAGCACAACCCAAACCTGGAGTTAGGCAAACCTAGTTAGGCCAGCAAAGTTTGGCCAGGACAAGTGCCACCGTAAAGCACGTTTGGACTCCTGACTCCTGATTCTCAGAGTCAGGGAGGATGGTGCACGTCTGTGTGCCAGCCCCTCTGACTCCGAGAGTGGTCCAAAGATACTTTACAGTGTTCCTTGTGCCGGTCAAAGTTTGCTGGCCTAACTGGGTTGGCCTAACTCCAGGTTAGGATAATGCCCTCAGCCCCCCCCCTGTGTGTGTGTGTGTGTATGAGAGAGAGGGGGGGTGCATGCATGATGAGGGGGAAACTGACAGCAGGCAATGAACCACGTGAACAGCAGCAGCTTGCAAAAATGTGCAGCTCTCGCTGAGCCTGAGAAAACAAGGACACGTGCAGAGCTGCAGCAAGACAACCAGCCTTCTGTCTACAAAGGACAGAACATACGCAAAAGCAGCAGCTGCCATACACTCCTGCTCATGTTTCAAACCAAACCCTAAAATTCTCAGGTAGATTTACATGATACTTCTGAGAACAAGAAGGGCAATCTTGTTCAGTCCCAAGAATTATTTTAGTAGTATTAAAGGCTCCGGAGAGCGAAAGGTTTTGGAACCCACTGCTGTAAAGGATGGCGCAAGGAAGAGAGAACCTCTTAAACAGAACCCTCGGGGTCGCTTTGCAGGCAGATCGTCGTTCTTTTCCAATAGTTCAATTACAGAACAGCTTGCCCAAGAGAAAGCACAGAATCCCCATCATTTGAGACATTTCAAATTAGAGTTGACAAAAGATTAGAAAAATATCCTGCAAGGCAAAAGCATGAATTGTCAAGGAGATAGATAAAAAGGGCCTAATAGGCCTGATATTGTTCTGAAATGTATTTCGGACATAAAATATTGCAGATCCTTTTAAATGGGTGAGGTCACGCTCGCTTGAAGCAATCTGACCTTTTCTTGTGTTTCACAGAAAGAGAGTTAACTGGGAAATCAATCAAATGGCCACCATGCCCAACTAAGGGTTCAGTCCTAACCTGGATTTAGGCTGGCCCAGTTGGGCCAGCAAAGTTTGGCAGGCACAAGGGACACCGTAAGGTATGTTTGGACCACTCTTGGAATCAGAGTGGCCAGCACACAGACGTGCACCATCTTCCCTGACTCTGAGAGTGGTCCAAATGTACTTTAGGGTGGCCCTTGTCTCGCCAAACTTTGGTGGCCTAACTGTGCTGGTCTAACTCCAAGTCAGGACTGAGCTCTGAATCATTTCTGCTACCCCTGTTGCCAAAATCCTATCCCTGTTAAATGTGCGCAGGCTATCCTGACTCCATCTGTGCTCCTTAGCTGACATTCCTGAGAATCAGCCAGGATGTTGCCCAGGAAGGGGTGAGTATGGCTCCCTCTAATCACAATGGTGCTAATAGGAGCTATTGATTGGAACAGAAGGCTGTTGCACTGCAGGGCCTGTGTGTCACCTTCCTCTAGGGCAGGGGTCTCCAAACCCTGGCCCATGGACCAATTCTACCACACCCAGAGGATTTCTTCCTGCAAGCCTGCAGGCTTCCCCAAGACTCAGAATCAGGGCAGGCTCTAGCAGCAGCAGGGCCCAAAGTGAGGCATTCCCATGGACAGTAGTGTCATCCAGGGGGAACGCGCTAGAACGGCCGTTCCTGAACCTAATTAGGGATAGCTCCGCCCACCTGCCGCCATTCGTCACCGCCTCCATGATGGACGCGGTGCTGCAACGCGCCCCTGGCCTTGGAGGGGGCACCTGCTCGCCAGGTGGGACGGGTGGGGACGCGCCAGGTGCCCGAGCGAGCGGCAGTGGGGCACGTCCACCGGGGCAGCCCGCGCGGTGGGCGGGAAGGTGGCGGAACCGATGGGACGGGCTGCCAATCAAAGGTGAGTCCGGGTCACCGTTCCGGTTCCTGGATCAGTTAGATCCCACCGCTGCCCGTGGAAGTCTCCATCCTCCCTGTGGGGTCCCCCACTTACCAAGAAAAGTGCTTGTGGTGCTATGCACCTGATGACGTCACCAGCAACTGCTTCCAGGAGGCCCATTTGGGGCAGTCAGGAGGCAGGGGCAAGTGGGAGTGCCCAAGGAAAGTTGCTTTGTTTGCCCAATTGACTTTCAGTCCATAGAGCTCCAAGCTGCAGCAGCAGATTATATGCTCACTGCACGGGTGCGGGGCCCCCAAAGTGCAGGGCCCAATGTGGCAACATTGGTCACATTGACTTAAAGCTGGCCCTGCTCAGCATGCTTTATAAAGCATCAAAATGTGACTTCTTGTTTCCCCGGGAAACCACAAGCCACAACATTTTGGCTGAAATGGTCATTCTGGGCCCCGCAGAAGCTGTGGGCTGTCATGTGCTTCCTCATGTGCTCCCTCTGTGAACCTCAGAAAACCCTCTGGACCCGACCAGAGCTCAGCCCATGGATTTAGATATTCGTGGGGTAGGGGGGAGGTCCAAGATCGGGACCCCTGCGGATATCGAGGGCTCACTGTATGAATGCAACAGGCAAAATGGGTCATCAGAAACATCAGGTAATGTCCTTCATTACGAGTCTCATCCTGTCCTCCACAATCCTGGGTGATGCAGACATGCTGCTGGAGTGTGCGCTGAATGCTATGATGGAGAGGGAGCAGCCAGTGAGAGATAAGTAGGAATATGATTTTTACTTATCTCCCAGCAGGCTGTCTGTCTATGGCAGTGGTTCCCAAAGTGGTGCGTTGCAACACGCTCCACCTTTTGAAGCACTGGCTTCTGCCCCTCTATGGGGCAGGAAGAGGGGGAAGGCGGCAATGCAACCCCCAGGATCGCCCTGTACTGCTGCCATGGACGAAGGGGCTTTTTTTTGATATTCATCCCTTGCAGCACTGGAGTCTGGGGGGTGTACGGAGCCCTGGGGAGTCCCCAGCAGGGCTCCCCAAGCCACGGAATGTGTTTAAAAATACAATCACAACCCACTTCCGGTTTGCAGTTGTGATACTGGACGTGGGTCACAATCTCATTTTAAACTCATCCCGTGGCTTGGCCAGCCCTGCTGGGGGCTCCCTGAGGATCCTTACACCTGCCAGACTCCAGTGCTGCAAGGGATGAGTCTCAAAAAAGCTCCTTCGCCCACGGCAGCAGCACAATCCTGGGGGTTGTGTTGCTGCCTTTGCCCTGCCCCTGCTAAGAGTTCCCATACGTGGTTCCTAACGCCCTCATAGAAGTTTGGGAGCCACTGGTCTATGGACCTCCTTGACTGGTGTAAGTTTGAGGAGGGGAAAGGGGTGAGTTGGGTTCTAAAATAGGGGACAGGATTCGGTGTGCACCTTGGCTGCTGAGAGCCACCCCTCCAACCTGCTCCCCACGCCCTAAGAACATAAGAAGAGTCCTGCTGGATCAGGCCAAAGGCCCATCTAGTCCATCTCACAGCAGCCCACCAGGTGCCCCAGGGAGGCACGAGACAACAAGATGCTTGGATCCCGTTGCCACTTCCTTGCACCCGGTACTCTGAAGTAGCCTACTACTAAAGTAAGGAGGTTGCACAATCCGTCATGGCCTATAGCTTATGATGGACTTTTCTTCCAGAAATCCGTCCAATCCCCTCTTAAAGGCATCTAGGCCAGATGTCATCATCACCTCCTGTGGCAGAGAGTTCCACAGATTAACTACCCGCTGGGTAAAAAAGTATTTCCTTTTATCTGTTTTAACTCTCCCAACCCTGCCCTCATCGAGCCTCCCCCTCTGACCTCCTTGGGTGCAACCTGGTTGGGCTGATGGAGGATGCATAGACAGAGGTGTAGGGAGGGTGGAGTGAGAGAAGGTGAGCGCAGCGGGCACTGGTTGCGTCAGGGCGCAGCAATGTAGAAAAACCTGCGTACTTCGTGCTCCCCCCGTCCTCCCTTGCGCTGCATTCACTCTTAAATGAAGTGACTCCAGGTGTGGGAAGGTGTGGCCAGTCGATGCACAGGGGCAGGGTGGCTGCACTGGGGGGCACGGTGATGTCTCCCCGAGAACAGCTGTGTGCATAGAGCCTCCAGCCACTCATGCCAGAGGCTCCAGAGCATTTGCTGGTGGCTGACGTTTTGCACCCTCCTAAATGATCTGACAACTGCGGCTTACAAGACCCACTGACACAACCAGGGTATAGGATTGGGCTGAAACTCACATCCAGGGGCCATCTAAAACAGTGCAGTCTGCTTTGACTGGCAGTGGCTCTCCAGAGCCGCAGACAGTTCCTGCTCTGCTAAAGCTTAGCTCTTTGAACAGGATGCGCAAGGGACTGGTTCTGGGATTTTACGCATGCAAACTGCAAAGCTCTTGCTCTGCAGCTGAACTGTGGCTGCTCACACGGACTCTGTTCCATGTTTGCAGATGCCTTGAAGTGGGAGTTCAGCTTTCTCGCTGTAATGCAACTGTTCAAGGTTTTCTGTCACCAGCACCTGCCGTAATTTATTCAAGCTGGTTTGCTCAATAATTGACCCATAATGTTAATTAAGTTCTATTGATCTGCCGTGATGCTTGTAGTTGGAATGTTCATTTCTATGGCTGCGTATTGAGGCGTAAGGTTAAATGTTTGAAGCCCAGAAGCCTTCAGCTTGCCCCTCCTGGGTAAACAGTTCAACCCCCATTGATTTTCATCAAACCCAAATCTGTTCCTTACTTCTTGAAGTAACCTGGCATGCTGCAAAGTTCCTGAGAAAGTGCTGTGCAGATATTAATGTGGTGTGTGTGTTTTAAAAAAAAGACTACACATGATAGGCACAGTACTGTAGGTTCTCAGTGCCGTCTCTACAGGGAGGGCAGAGCTCTAAGTTTTGCAAGAAGCCTCACCTTGCAGTGGAAATCACTCCTTTCCTGCACCGTTTCAGCCAATCCTCACAGTACAGGGAAAAGCAACATCTTGGTGTTGCTTACTGGCTACAGCAGCAAGGGAGAGGAGTGATTTACATGATAGGGTAAGGCTCCTTGCAAAACTTAGAGCTCTGCCCTCCCTGTAGAGATGCCTCTGGTCCTCGTCATCTACAGGTTTGTGATCCGTGGATTTGATCCAATGAGGATCGCAAACCCATGTCAGAGGAGCTTGAAGGATCTCCCAGAAACAACCTCCCTGCATCTCAGGCAGGAACTTCTGATTCAGTGACCCAGGGCCCAATCCTATTCAACTTTCCAGCACGATGCAGCCACAAGGTAAGGGAACAAAAGTTCCATTACCTTGAGGAGGCCTCCATGATTTGCCCACCACTGCAGAATACAGCACACACCCCATTGGGATGGCTAAGATCCTAAACCTCATCCCCAGCCAGGGCAGCCCAGCTTCAGGCTGCTGCTGTGCAGGCGCAGATGCGAGAAGCCCCATGGGGCTGGCTGGGGCTTACCCAGGTGCAGGGCTGGCTCTAGGAGCAGTGGGGTCCAATGTGGGGCATTCCTGCGGGTACCCCCCACTCACCAAGAAAAGCGTTTGTGGTGCTGCACATGGCACCTGGAAATATCTGGTGGTGACATGATGAGGTCACCGCCAACCGCTTCCAGGAGGCTGATTTTGGGCAGTTTGGAGGCAGGGGCAGGTTGGAGAGCCCAGCTGCAGGTGATATGCTCATTGTGCTGGTGTGGGGCCCCAAAGGTGCGGGGCCCAATGTGATGACATTGGTCATGTTGGCTTAAGGCCGGCCCTGCCCAGGTGCAAGGGGAAAACCTCTCCTTGCCCTACGCTGAGCTGCTGCTGTCTCCTGCTGGGCTTAGGATATGGCCCTGCTATGTTGGCCTTACTATGTTGGCCTTACTTAGGATTGCACTGCCCTTCTGTATTCAATGGAAGGGACCATCATGATCATGCGGCACTGGGTAGGAATTCATGTAACTCCTTAAATCTCTAGCTGGGGAAGACCTTAAACATTTGCTTCAAATGCACTCTAATCTTCAGCTGGACCTTTATATGAGCACATGGTGTTTCTGAATTACCAAGCGAATCACTCTGGGTACCATTGTAATTAGCTAATCAAGTCAATAATAGCTCCCAAGAAATTATGAATTTGGCACACAGCACACGACTCAGCTTTAGTAAAACAAATTATGGAAAGGGGAAGGCTGATGAGGAGTCTTTGAACATTGTTTGCAGAAACACAAGTCACATCTAATCAAAGTTGGTAATTAAGTGTAAAAATCGCATTACATAAGTGTTGGGAAAGCCTTGTGCATCTGTAACAAACTGATTGTGTAAGGTTGCCATTCTTTCTCAGTACAAAAAAATAAAATAAAGGACGATTGAATGACAATCAAAGACTTTGTAGTGTATAATGATTCTTGTCTCTTTGCCCTATCCCAGCCTTTTTTTAAATGGAGGCTTCAAATATATTAAAATGCTTTCTGGAATTCTGTTCTTACTTTGGGGATTCTGACCCTGATCGAACCCCAATTTTGGACTATCCAACTATTTGAGAAAAGAAATAAATGGATATTAATATTCAAATACACACAGTCAGCCTAAGCGTCCAATCCTATTCAGCCCAGCACTTGCGGTAAGACCACTGGTGCGAGTATCGCAAAAGTGCCATAAGGCACTTCTAGCGTTGGTGGTAAAGGCTTCCTGTTGGCAAGGAGGACCTGACACCACACTGCCTGCCCACAAGTGTTACCTCCATCAGTGGTGTGCTTGTTCAGGGTGGGGGGAGGGCATCGGGAGGGCAGAACTGGGTGGGTGGGCAGAGTAGGCCTGAGCAGGAGTTAGGCCTGAATCCTATCCTCCGTATCAGGTTGCACAGCCCTACACAGACATTTTCAAGAAAGTGCTGGCAAAATAGCTGCCAAGAACTTGAAGAGACCCATTGTCAGGCCAGCGCCCTTACTCGGGAAGGGAATGAATGTCCTCTTCCCCTGAGGAGATTCCTATGGCTGCCTCAGTGCCCATAGGATGCAGCGGTAGCCATTTTGATACCACTGCTCCTACAGGGGCCAGGCATTTTAGGATGGGGCTGTTAGTCCTCCCAGTGCCTGAGGCAGAAAGCCAAATGCTAGCCTCTTATCCAGCAGTGCCCCAGCCCTTGCCTTCATTGTTCCTTCCTGCCTGGATTCAAAAGGAAAGAGGGAATGTAGAGGAATCCTCCTCTCTCCTCTCTTCCACTTTTCCCCTTTCGTGTCAGTCCTCTCTTCCTTTTCAAATTTAGGAAGCAGGAGGAGAAGGTGATGAAAGAAGTTAGCCCCCTCCTTGCCAGCCCAGTATCTGCAGTGACCGCCTTAACCGCAACAGGCCAGTGCTAGCAGAGGTATGTCTGATTCAAAGCAATACGGTATGGCAGTACTGATAGATGGTATTCTCAGGGCACAGTTATAACCCACTTTCCAGCACTGACATAGCTGTGCCAATGGGACATGTGCTGTATCCCGCTGTTGGGGGCAATCATGGAGGCCTCCTCAAGGTAAGGAAATGTTCGTTCTCTCATCTCAGAGCTGCGTTGCTCTTACCCCAGTGCTGGCAAGTTGGTTAGGATTGCACCCTCAGTCAAATGCACATATCTGTGTGCACCTGAAATCATACACCTTCCATTTATGCCTGCTGTTCCCAGGCCATATAAGTGCACATGTCTACTTATGCACAAGCATCACCTTCGCTGGTTCACAGTGTTCCTCTCCAAACTGTACTTACTTTGGAAGATTTAAATTGTCACAAGGGAAGGTGTTTGTGCACACATGCAGATTTCTGCTACCCGACATTATAAAACATTGTATTCAGTCTTCCCCAGGAAGTAGGTTTGCAAAAGGAATTACATTGATCAGGATTCATTGGAACCTTTGGTGTCCTCCTGTTTTTCGAAACAAACAAATCTCCAACTGGACTTGTGCAGATGCAAGCTACCCCAAACAGAATGGATGATTCAGAACTCATTGTGCACATTAAGCATTGTGGATGCCTCTTTGGAAAACATGTAGTGGTGGATATAAATTCCAGTCTTGGCTAATTCTTAATATCTGTGGATGGTTCATTTCACCCCAAGGAGTCTTGCAGTCAGAACATGCCGTTAACCACCCTTTTCCAATTTTAGACAACCTACCAATGTCAGTTGAGAGAAAGCACTGAGGCTTTGAGGCAGTCCAGCCCTTTGAGGCTGGGGCCGGGGGAGAAATAGATGGAGAAAAATAGTCCCTCTGGTGTAGTTTTCTCTGAAGCACACACGGCACGATGGCAGAATGCTACAGAGCTAGCAATTATGTTGATGGATTTACTGTGTATGGTAGGGTGAAATAAAAATGCATTCCCAGTCCTTTGATAGCCAACCTGACCGTTCAAAGCAAGGATAAACAGTTATAGCCATCATACAGATCTGATTCATCATTTGTGACTCTGCTTGCTTTGCATAGGCTGCTGCCACAGTAGAAATACTTAGGTAGGGTCGGCCTTGAGACCCCTTAGGAATAAGTGTGGCCCCATCAGTTGGGGCCATCTGGCATGGCCTGAAGGCTCTCTAGGCTTCCTATACTCACCCACCCCAGTTCTCCTTGATCACTAGTTTACCAATAGTAAACGTTTACCACTCGTAAACAAAGAACTACTTCCTCTGCTAATAGGCCCAAACCTATTCTCAGGGACATAGCTAATGAAAGTGTAGCCCAGTGAAGAGGGCAAAATGTTCCCCAGAAGTGACATCACAACAGGAAGTGACATCACATTTGTATTTTTGTTTTCTCTGGTTTTTTGGCCATAACTGTTGATAGAGTAAAGAAATTACACTCCTGGTTTTCTTCATTGCATTCTGCATTAAATTACCGTTCCAATGATATATAATGTGATGGTATTAGTCATGCATACCAAGGTTTTCACAATTTTGGCCACTAATGTCAAGCTCAGCTTGTTGCTTGTTGCTCAGCTTGTTGCCCCCTAAAGCTTGTTGCCCAGTGCAGTTGCACCCCCCTGCACCTTTTTAGCTACGCCCCTGCCTATTCCCCTCCCCCACTGGCACAACAAGTTTTGTGCTGGTGGAGGCTGCTTTATGGCAGTTGCAAAGCAGCCTCCACTGATGTGTACTACAGACCTGTAAGTGTGGATGCTGGAATAGCGAACCCAAGGACACTGGCCAGAACAGGTAAGTCTGCGCAGGAGGTTGGAGGAAGGCAGAGTAGCAGAATGGGACAGGGTGGGAAGGCAGGCAGATCAGGGCTACAGAAAGATGGGATCAGCAGGAAAGGTAAACTCCCTTCCTGGACATGATCCATCTTCCTGGGTCAATGCAGACTTGTACCAGCAATTATGCTGAGACAGGTCTGAGTTGACTTGCTGGGGCTTAGTCTGGGTTAAGGGGACAAATGTCCCCTTAGCTCCAGCAGCCAAAAGCCCCCTACAGGATATAGCAGTAGCTGTGCCAGCATCATTACATAGCTGTGTGGGGATCTAGTTAGGAATGGGCTGTTGGTTAACTTGTCCCCTTCGTATCTTCTAGTAATAGCAGCCACTATGATAATGGCAATGGGCAGTTGTGCCTTTTGTCACCCCAGTTAAGGGTTGACAGTGGGAATGTGTGACAGCGAGATTCTCACCCTCTTCTGTGTCATCCCCTTCTATGAAAGGAGAACAGAGGAGACACTCTAGCCCACCACTCTCTTCTCCTCCCTCCTCTTATGCTACCCCCTTCTTTTTTTTTGAAGAAGTGAATAAAAGGACAATGAAGAATGCCAATTTACTTGCTAGGTGGCTGGGCACAATAGAACCCCAACAAGCCATCAGGCAAGAGGGCAGAGCCAGGGGCATCATCACAATGTTGGGTGCGTCAAGGGATGTGGCTGTGTCCAGGGGTGTGGCTATGGCCCCCCTGCTGTTGAATGCAAGTTGGCACCCCTGGTAATCACCATAGCAGTAACACCAAGTGTCATTTGCCCTACTATGAAGTATCTCTGGTGGTGCTCACATCACTAACTGAAACACATTTCCCAAGGAATCCAAGCAAAGCCAAAATAATATTGATGAGATTAGCAACATTTCTCAGAGAACATCTATTACTCTCTCCGCTCGTCAGATGAGGTAGTTCTTATGAATCGAGCCTAAACTTAAATGCAAATATTGAAAAGGAGGTTCCTTGGTGTAATTGGTGGGACATATTTCAAAATAAATGTGTTTAACACTGAGCTGTATTCAGAGCTTTTAGTGACTTAGCATAATGAGGGTTATCTCTTGTTGACTACAAATTTCAAGCTGATCGCTTTAATTGGTTTTGAAATAAAAGCAAATCCTTTTTTATCACACATACATGGGATGGCAAGAAGGCTCTTGTAATTACGTTCATAACATCTAAACATGCGTACATTTTCAAATGTGATACTTAATGGGTTGACAAAATAGCAATTAGAGTCACCTTGATTGTCTAATGATGCAGCCGTTTTGATGTGCGGTTTCAAATGTATATCAAAACTGAAGTTTCCAACCCTTCAGTTCTCCTCTCTCGCTGCAGAATGTTTGACGAACAAGACAAATGCAACATGACATAATGCAGTCAGACCTGTCGCATTCCTTCCTAATCATTTTCAAACTGACCTTGACATTTTAATAAGAAAGGGAGAAAGCAGAAGGCAGCGTGCAGGAAAAGAATAGCAAAATGTAATTAAAAGGACACCCTCAGAAAGGCAGGCCCGGCCAGTGTACTTTTAAAACCTATTTAAAACAATGGAATGCAATTTGGACAGAAAATTGCAACATCTTGAGATTCACATTTGGAAAGGCGCTGCAATTAATGAGGAAAAATGCCTTTTCTTGTTATTACTTATGGAGATAAGTTCACCGACCTTGTGTGAGGTGCCATTCTCTGTACTGGGACTGAGGCAATGGTCACCAATAAAAATATTTGGTAAGAAAAGGAGAGGGGTTATCAGGAGGCCTGAACATTCCCCAGACTATCCCCATACTTTAAAAATATTTCTTAGCTGATGTTTGCCATCCTGATAGACTGCAGTTTCAGTGCTCTTTTACTTTATCAAATTAGCCTTTTTTCTTTCTAATAATGGCAATATCCTAAAGACAATTCATTTTGACCAATATGATCAGATTTTATTGCTGAAGGCAATTCTCTTATTCGGAGTGATGGCCCCGCCTATTCAAGTAGCAAATCTGATTAGCTAGGCGACCATAGCACCTCTAATCACAGCAGTTTGGTGAAGCAGTTTGGTGAAGCCGTTTGTACAAATCGATGGTAAGGCCACACCTGGAATATTGTATACAGTTCTGGTTGCCGGACCTCAAAAAGGACATAGTGGAGTTGGAAAAGATGCAGAAGAGAGTGACGAAAATGATTACAGGGCTGGGGCACCTCCCTGATGAAGAAAGACTGCAGCGTTTGGGGCTCTTCAGTCTAGAAAAAAGGCGCCTGAGGGGGGACATAATTGAGTCATACAAAATTATGCATGGAAGGGATAGAGTCGATAGAGGGATGTTCTTTTCCCTCTCTCAAAACACCAGAACCAGGGGGCATCCGCTAAAACTGAGGGTTGAGAGCAGTGATGTCATCCGGGCGCGCCAGGAACCGGAACGCCCGGATGATTGGCAGCCCTCCGCCCCTATGGCGGAGGCCAGCCACACCTCCCTGCGCCTGGAATCACTCCATTTCAGAGCGATTCGGACACACGGGAGGGCGAGAGGGCCCAGAGACAGCGTGCCCGTCCTCGGGAGATGCAGTGCGGCCCGGGCCCGTCCACAGAACTAGCGGAACGGCGTACTGGCCCGTTCCGCCAGGATGACACTGCTGGTTGAGAGAGTTAAAACAGATAAAAGGAAGTACTTTTTTACCCAGTGGGTAGTTAATCTGTGGAACTCTTTGCCACAGGAGGTGGTGATGGGATCTGGTCTAGATGCCTTTAAGAGGGGTTTGGACGGATTTCTGGAAGAAAAGTCCATCGTGGGCTATAAGCTATGATGGATTGTGCAACCTCATTAGTAGTAGGTGACTTCAGAGTACCGGGTGGAGGGAGTGGCAACAGGATGCAAGCATCTTGTTGTCTCGTGCCTCCCTGGGCCACCTGGTGGGGCGCTGTGAGATTCAGGAAGCTGGACTAGATGGGCCTTTGGCCTGATCCAGCAGGGCTCTTCTTATGTTCTTATATTCTTAAGGCTGGTTTGCTTGTCTACTCACTGACTCGTTTTATTTATTATTTCTTTTATTTCTCACATTCCTCTGAGGAGTTCAGGGTGGTGTACCTGGTTCCTTCCCTTCTTTTCTCCTCACAACAAACTGATGAGGTAGGTGAGGCTGAGAGAGAGAGAGAGAGAGAGAGAGAGAGAGAGAGAGAGAGAGAGAG
>JAJKFI010036737.1:0-33025 GCA_029204185.1 Lerista edwardsae
AATTCTTACCGTGAATTCCTGTTCTGGTGGAGGAAGGGTGACATTCCGCCCGCCGCAGCCGCAGGCTCGGGGGTAGTAGGTTTTGTTAGGTTTGGGTAGTGGGTTAGCAGTTGAGTTATGAAGTGCCCAGTACGCCACGGTTGTGTTATATCCATTTGTTGGTTTGCGAGTTTGTGTTTTCAAAGTCTACAGTTGCCGATATCGGAGGAGTCGTGGTCGCAGCCTCCGGATGCGGTGTGTGGACAGAGGTGCCTTCTGATGTTTTGCCTGCTTTCCGAGTACGGATCTGGGGAGCAGGGAAGCGCCCCCTGCAGGACACCGTTCGTTTGAGACCAGCTCAGCCTTCGGAGAGGGGAGGGGCTTCCCAAGAGTAAGGAATGTCACCCTTCCTCCACCAGAACAGGAATTCACGGTAAGAATTCCGCTTTTCTGGAAGAGGAAGGGTTCCATTCCTTACTCTTGGGATATACCAAAGCCAAAACCAAGACATGGGCGGGAGCAGCGAGGGGGTATTCCCTACTCCCGCACCACGCGTTGCAGCACCCGACGCCCCATGGCGGCGTCGGCTGATGCGGCTGAGGCTATCCTGTAGTGCCTAATAAAGGTGTGCTCTGACGCCCATGTTGCCGCCCTACAAATGTCCCCCAGGGATGCATAACCGTCAAAAGCCGCCGAAGCGGCCGCACTCCTTAAAGAGTGAGCGGTGATAGCCTCTTGTGGTACCTTCCCCCCAGAAGTATAAGCCAGTTGTATGGCGGACCTTAGCCACCTTGCCAAAGTGGACACTGTGGCTTTACGTCCCAAGGTGGAACCCTTAAAGGTGACAAACAAGGCGTCCGAAGACCTGAAACACTTAGTCCTTTCCAGGTAAAAACGAAGCGCCCGTCCGATATCAAGAGTATGCCAGACGCGTTCCATTGGATGAATGGGCTTCGGGCAAAAAGTTGGCAGCACCACCTCTTGAGATCTGTGAAAATAAGAGTTTACCTTTGGAATAAAAGCTGGATCCAGCCTAAGGACAACTCTGTCCTTATGGAAGATGCACAGCCGCGGATGCACAGATAAAGCCCCTAACTCCGACACCCTCCTTGCCGAAGTAATGGCAACCAGAAAGAGGGTTTTAAAAGTAAGCTCCTTAAGTGGCACCTTCGCCATTGGTTCAAACGGTGATCTCGTGATGGAATTCAAGACTACATTCAAATCCCAGGTGGGAAATCTATGGACCGTCGGTGGATTTAGTAAGGATACTCCCCTAATAAACCTTTTAATGTGAGGATGAGTCGCAAGGGACTTTCCTGAACTAGCCCCCAGGACCCCACTCAACGCTGCCACCTGTCTCTTGAGCGTATTAGTTGCTAAACCCTTATCTAGCCCGTCCTGTAGGAAATCTAGGATATGAGCGACCTTGGCCGTCAAAGGTACTAGACCCCGGATTCCAGCCCACCTAACAAAGGTACGCCAGGTGGAGTTATATACCTTGTTTGTCGAAACTCTCCTAGAAGCCAGGAGAGTACCAGTTACCTTTTCGGAGTAGCCCATTTGCTTCAGCAGGCTCCGTTCAACCTCCAGGCTGTCAGGTTGAATAGACGAGGTTGCGGGTGCAGTAGAGGGCCTTGCCGAAGAAGATCTAGCCTGTCCGGTAGCGTCAGGGGCTCCTGCACTGACAGATGGAGTAACTCCGGAAACCAGGGACGCCGAGGCCATCTCGGAGCTATCAGGATGATGCTGGCCCGACATTCCCTGATTCGTCTCAGCACCCTCTGCATGATTGCCACTGGAGGAAACGCGTAGAGTAGCCCCTGAGGCCATGGAGCCTGAAGGGCATCGACTGCCTCTGCTCCTTGTTGTGGATCTCTGGCGAAGAAGCGAGGTAGTTGAGTGTTGACGCTTGACGCGAAGAGATCTATCTTTGGGTTTCCGAATCGTTCCGCCACCAGATGGAAGACCTGCGGATGGAGCTGCCATTCCGAATCTCCCACCTTCCGACGACTCAGCCAATCCGCTGTTACATTGTCCAGACCTGCAAGATGTTCCGCTCTCAGCGACCGAAGATTGGCTTCCGCCCAGATGAACAACTTCATTGCTTCCGCGTGAAGCTTGCGAGAGTGAAGACCTCCCTGCCTGTTCACGAAAGCCTTTGTTGTCGTGTTGTCTGTCCTTACTAACACATGACGGCCTCGAAGAAGGTGATGGAAACTTTGACAAGCCAGGCGGACCGCCCTGAGCTCCAGGAGATTGATGTGTGACCCTCTCTCCTGTGGGGTCCATGTCCCCTGGGCCATTGCCCCCTCTGTGTGGGCCCCCCAGCCCAGAAGACTCGCATCCGTCGTCACCACTGTCCAGTCCTTGCTGCTGTAGGACGACCCCCATGTTAATCTGTTGTCCGATAGCCACCAGGTTAGGTCTTTCTTCACTTTCGACGGCACCGCCAGAGATAAATGCTGCTTCCTTTCTATCATTTTTTGGAACGGTCGAAGAAAAGACTGCAGGACTCGAGTGTGGAGGCGAGCCCACTGCACAATGTCCTGACACGACACTAACATTCCCATGAGTCTGGCCAAAGTCATTAAGTCGGAGGTCTTGTCCTTTTGCACCTGCAGCAGAAGGCCGGTCAGCTTCTCCTGTCGCTCCCGAGACAGGCAGAAGCAAGCAGCCTGAGTGTCCAGCATCAGTCCTAGGTGCTCCAAACGTTGGGTAGGTTGAAGGGAGCTTTTGTCGAAGTTGATGACGAAGCCCGCCTGGTGGAGCACCCAAACTGTCAAAGCCACATCCCGACGCACCTGGATCTCTGACGGAGCTCTGATCAACAGGTCGTCGAGGTACGGAAACAAATACACTTTTTGGGTCCTCAAGTATGCCACCAGCGCCACCAACACTTTGGTAAAGACCCTGGGAGCTGCCATCAGGCCGAACGGCAGAGCCCGATATTGAAAGTGTTGGGACCCATAGCAAAACCTGAGGAACTGCCTGTGCGCCGGGAAAATCGGAATATGGAGGTAAGCCTCCGTCAAATCTATGGATGCCAGGAAATCCCCCGTCGCCAGGGCCGCGACGATGGATTTCCAAGTCTCCATTTTGAACCAGCGCCTGCGTAAGAACAGATTTAACCATTTCAGGTCCAGAATAGCCCGAAATGTCCCGTTCTTTTTGGGAACGAGGAAGAACACCGAGTAGACACCCTTGCCCCGTTGCTGCACGGGCACCGGCTCGATCGCTCGAATGTCCACAAGGTGCTGGATGGCACTCAACATCCTCTGGTGTTTCTCCTCGTCCCTTGATTCGGGGATTGTCCAAAATTTGGGTCGGGGTTTCCTGGAAAACTCTAGGGAGTACCCTTTGGACACCGTCTCCAGCACCCAAGCATCCGTAGTGAACCCGCTCCATCGAGCGGAAAAGTGCTGGAGACGGCCCCCCCACCGGAATACTCCCATCCAGTCTGGCGTCAAACTGGCCGGACAGATTTACTGGATCTGCCCTGCGTGGCAACCTCTGCTCCTCTATTTCCTCTGCCCTTGCTGGGAAATTTGGGCTTGTGCCAACGACTTCTGCGCTGGAAACCTTCACCCCTGCGAAAGGACCCCCTGCGACCACGAAAGGAAGAGGTCCCCAGAAACCTGCCCCTGGGCTGATCTTTGCGCACAGTGGGAAGAACCTTGCGCTTGTCCCTGTTCTCCACAAGCAATGAATCCAGAGCTTGCCCGAAAAGTTTGGCTCCCGCAAAAGGAACCGAAACCAAACGTGACTGGGATCCCTGATCCACCTCCCACTGCCGGAGCCAAATATTGCGCCTAGCCACAACGTTAGCCGCCAGAGCCCTGGCGCTAAACTGCACCGAATCCAAGGAAGAGTCAGCCGTAAAAGCTGCGGCTAACTCTATCTTTTTAAGGGTATTACGGGCAGCGGAAGAGAGCTTTTGGTCTGATTTAACGAGATCCTCCACCCAGGCCAACAGTGCTCTAGCCATTACTGAATTAGCTGCCGCGGCCCTAAGGGCCACTGCTGAAGCCTCAAAATTCCTTTTCAATGCCCCCTCAACCCTCCTATCACAGGGGTCTCTCGGGCCTCCCTCTCCTTCAGACGGAATAACCGCGGCCGATGATAGAGCCGCCACCGGAGGGTCTACTGATGGAACTTTCAGTTTAGCCTGTACCTCCTCAGGAAGAGCATAAAACCTATTAATGACCCTGAGTTGTCGTCTAGAGCTGACTGGAGCCTTCCATTCCGAATCTAACACCGCCTGAAAAGACTCAGGGAAAGGGACCACATTTGGTTTACTAGACTTCCTGGGAAAAAGGGCCCGAGAAGATTTTTTGACAGGTTCTGCCTCTCGCTCCTTAGCTTGTTCAGCAACACTCAATCCCAGAGTCTGAACCACCTTATTGAGGAGGCGGGGAAACATGTCAGCTGGAAACAATCTATCCCCCTCCTCATCCTGCAAAACCTCGTCATCGTCCCCGGAGAGCTCCCCCTCCTCCCGGGAACACTCTGAACTCTCGGGCGTGACCGACTGCCAGGGGTCAGACCACTCATACACACTTCGTTTGCGATTAGGCGCTCCCTTTTTGCGCCTGACCGCCGTGATCGCCTGGCCCCGCTTTTTGCGTCTACTTGGGGGGGAAATCCACTTCAGAACCAGTGGACTCTAGGGAAGAATAAGAATCCACAGGCGACGGAGAACGCTTGCGCGCCCTCTTGCCCGGCTGCCTGGCTTGCGTCGGTTGAACTTGAGAAGACTGCGCCATAAACTGCTTCACAAGAGCCTCCAAATGCGCCTGCGACTGCAGCACAAAACCCTGCTGACCACCAGCCGAGCCTACTGAGGAACTTGGACCGGCTTGAAGCTCTGGCTGCGACTTGGATTGTGGGACATCCTGTTCGCCCGAAGCCATGATTGCTGCCAAAGCGTTTCCTCACCGAGCGTAGAAAAGGCAGTGCGAAAGCTCTGTAAAAAAAAAAACATAAAACTGCGCCTTTAACCATAATGCCACAAACAAACAGAGAAAAGGACCTGAACCCTTTTGTTTTGTATCCTTTTTTTTTTTTTAAACTCCTGCACAGCTGGCCCATGGCCGTCCGTTCAACCTTGACATCCGCGTCAGGGAAACTGCAGCCGCGGCCCCCCCCCCGCTTCAGCTGCCCACGCACACGCCGCCCAGCACACGGCAAAATGACAGGAACGATCTTACCAGACTGAGCCGTAAACGGTGTGCCTCCCAGGAGACTGAACCATGGCGGGTCTCCTGTAAATTGCCCAGATAACAGGGCTGCGGGGTTGCCGCGGGCTACGGAGAGGTCGCGCGCTTAAGGAGCGATCCTCTCCAGCCCAGAGAACGCGCTCTTCGGCAGAGGCGATCTCTTCCAGCCAGCCGGCAATAGCGCGCATGCGCGGGAGGCGCTAATGGAGTCTCCCGCGCTCGCCGTCTCTCCAACGAAAAAACGGGGCTGAGGTACAAAGCGGGGACCGCGAATCGAGCCCGTCCCGCTGTACCTGTGCGGTAAAAAGAAGCCACGAGAGCCCCAATCGCTCCTGCTGCTTCTCGCGTCGTCTTTTTCTTCGTTCTCTTTTTTTTTTTTTTTTTTTTGCGAGCAGCTGGGCAGCTCGAGAGAACGCTAGAGAAAAAGAGCCTTTAACTGACAGGCTCTGAGGTAACTCTTTACAGGCAGCCAGATGATTAGAAAAGCTAGCTGCCCCCCCCCCAAAAAAGGCCCTCCTCTAAGCCTTTTTCCAGTCCTTTCACAAAACGATGAAAATTTGTCTCTTTTCTATCAAATACTCTTAACACTAAATTCGTCCGTTGAGACCAACGTGACCGACCTCTGCGAAGGCTGAGCCGGTCTGGGGAGCAGGGAAGCGCCCCCTGCAGGACACCGTTCGTTTGAGACCAGCTCAGCCTTCGGAGAGGGGAGGGGCTTCCCAAGAGTAAGGAATGGAACCCTTCCTCTTCCAGAATAGGGAGATAGCATAAGAACATAAGAAAAAGCCTTGCTGGATCAGGCCAAAGGCCCATCTAGTCCAGCTTCCTGTATCTCACAGTGGCCCACCAGATGCCTCAGGGAGCATGTCAGACAACCAGATACTCCAGTGCATCAACATACGCTATCCTCCCCGACTCTGAGAGTGGTCCAAATGCGCTTTATGGTGGCCCTTGTGCCAGCCAAACTTTGCTGGCCTAACTGTTGGCCTAACTCCAGGTTAGGATTGCGCTCTAAACGCCATCCTCTTGACCAACTGAGTTTGGTGAGTATGGTAAGATTCTGATCCTATGCCTAAAGGGACATGTGACCCTGAGCCTTCTAGCACTTGGGCATTCAAGCTAAGGTGACAGAATTTGTATATCTCCTGGGTGGGCTCTAGCCTGATATCATTTTTTTTAAAGTCATGCAGTTGTAGACTCAGTGCCTATAACGGTGTCAGAAAGTCTGTCCCACAACCCTAGGATGCAGAGCTGCACCCATGGGACAGGAGGGAGAGCAGTGGCATATACCACTGTGACTCCCATGAGAGTTGTCATGGTCCACTATGAGCGCAATCCAAACATTGTGTTTGGACCTCACGTAAGACCCTTCTGCTGGTCCAGCACGTTTGTGTCACCCCAGGAGTCAGCGGCTTTGGCGCAAAGAGGTGCCCTGGTCTACGGAGGCCGCACCCAGCCTCCACGCTATCCCAAGTCAGCAGGGAAGTGCCGGTCAAGTTCGGCCAGCACGTGAGTATAAGAGGGTGGGGGGGGGAAGGCAGAACAGTGGGGGGAGGCGAGGGGGGAGGCCCATGAGCAGACTGGACCAGGGAAGGGGTGGAGCCAGGATCTGGCACTTTGGCTGGATCCTACCCCCTTGCCCCAGGCCGGTTGGCCTTACACTGGTCACTCAGAGTTGCACCAGCAATTTTGCTGGCGCAGCTCCGAGTAGCCCTGTTTAGGACTGCTGGGGCATTACTCGGGGCAAGGGGATTATATTCCCCTTCCTCCAAGTTGCACCGCCAGCAGTCCCAATCCGACGCTGGGTATGGGGCAGGCTGTCTAGCCTCCCTTTTCCAGCCTGGGGTTATTCCAGCATGAGGGGCTCTGCTCAACAAGGCTCTTTCCCGTCCAACCTGACTTAACCATTTTCTGAACCGTATCTCTGCAACAGAGGAGGCTCATTGCTTGCTGGTTATGAAAGTGAAAAGACTCTGCAGGGGTTTTCCGTGCCTGGAAATGTCATGGAGTTTTTAGTATGGCGTGTCCAAAGGTAGGTGGCCAACCTGATGCGTGCCAAGATCTATCCAGGATGCCTGAAATTCACATCCTTTATCACAATAGCCTGAGAGTCAGACCAATCTTTCCTCTGCTTGAAACGGGACAGGGTGATGCACAGAAAAGAGCTGTTAACTGCTGTCATCAGAAGAGAGCTGTTGTTTTGTTTGGTTTTAAGATTTGTCACTCTGCTGTCTCCACAGATCACCAGCAAACGGATGTTTTAATTGTGGCATTGATTTGTGCCATTAGCAGAAACACTGATGGATGTGGAAGGGAAACAATGCTAAGTGAGGCTACATGACAAAATAATTTCCCAGTATGTTAACATAGACTAATGGTGCCAAGTATTTCTACCCGAGAATTCTTTATTCCCACAAAAAGCGAAACTGAATAGGTCACAACGCGTACAGCAAAGACAAATGGAATGAATCAATGCAGTGATTCTTCTAAGCAAACAAAATATTGCCTGTGACTCAATGAGGGAATGTATTCTGTAACTGGAGCAAGTTAAGAAAAAGTGGGGGAGGGCATTGTGGGAAACTCATGTGCCATGTGTCATTTACCTTGACAGTGACAACCTTTTATGGCATTTTCTCGTGCTGCACAGGAATGAGTAAAGCTTCCTTGTGGATCGTGAATGTAACAACACAGCAAGGCGATGCGTAACACTTGACACCTGAACTATTTTGTTACCTGGATCTCTGTCATATGGTGGCATATGAATCAGCTTTCCAAGTGCCATCCGTTGATTTGAGAAGGCACCAAAAACACAGTGGGGAAAATACCACACATTTTCTTTGGTTTACTAAAGCTACTTTAAAAAAAAAAAGCTTCTTTTCAGCATTTCCCCCAGTTGATTGGCATTTTATTTTATTGCTGGGTCACACTTCCCCTCGCTCCTCTATTTGGAACTTGGTCGTTCTGAGAGTTCTCAGTCTTCTCTCATGAGAAAGGATATGGGAATGGTACTTTTCATTGTGAGCACTGGAGCACAGCAAATATAGTCCCAAGATCTTGCAGTCATATCTTGTGAGAAAGGGAAGGAAAGAGCATGATGGGAATTGTAGCTTACAGCTTGCGGCTCGTGTGAAAAACGATAAGCATTCTGATGATAATGTCTTCACCTCGCTGAAATGAAAGGTCTTTCTGAAACTCCATATTTTGATTCAAATTACAAACCTAACAACATTTCACCACCGCTCAAGAATACGATGCCAGAATTCTCTATAGCTGGGACTCTAAAACTGTCACTTCTGCCTGAAGATGCAGTGCAGATCTTCATATATTATCACAAACTTTTACAAAGTCTCTCAACCAGCAGGTGACACATTCAATATCAACCAGTTTGGAATTGCTGCATGTTGCAGAGGATTCTGGGGAATGCTTTTGCATGGCCACATGGGGCACTGCATGTGTCACAATTATGCCCCTTGTGAATTGTGTGTCCTGTAACACATACAGCAGCTCCTGAAACTGTGCATTGCTGTGGAAGATTGATAGAGGTACACAACCACTTGGGAAGCTCATCTGTCATGTATTGTTCTTATTAAAGAAAGCTTGATGAGACTCCTGAACCCAGAGTTCTATGCAAGAGAATTTGAAAAATGCTCACATAACATACTTTACAGCAGTGCTCTTCAAACTGGTGGTTCGCAATGCACAAGCCTGTGGAGTATTGCCCTTTTCCCCTTTAGGGGGCAGGGAGGGAGGAAAGCAGCAACATGACCCCCAGGATCATGCTGCTGCCTGACCAGAAGGGGCCTAAACATTACCTGAAGATATCGCTGGGCTCCTGGGGGTGCAGGGAACCCCACAGAAGCCTCTGCAGGGCTCCCCAAGGCTCTGATGTACTTTAAAATGTGATCAGAAGCTGCTTCTGGTTTCGCGATCACAGAATGGGAGTGGCTTCTGATAGCATTTTACAGTACATAGCCTTGGGGAGCCCTGCAGAGGCTTCCGCGGGGCTTCCCCCACCCCAGGAGCCCGGCACGATTGACAGGCAAGCCTGGCAGGTAATTTTTAAAAGCCCCCTTCTGTGCAGGCAGCAGCGTGATCCTGGGGATCTCATTGCTGCTTTAGCCACTTCCCCGCAAACACTTACAGGGCAGTCCTAAACCCTGTGCAGCATCAGTGCAATGGGGTTGCGCTGACGCTACGCCCTTAGCGCCGACACAGGAGCGCCAATTGGCAAGCCCGCGTCGGCACTAAAGCAACAGGACCGGCGCTACAGGCAGTGCCGGCCCTGCTGCGCCCGCGCTGAGCCCCTCTCGTGCCGACCGAAGCCAGACAGCGCGAGGGAGTCTCCGTGCCGAGGCAGCATGGGGATTGGAGGGAGGGAGGGAGGTGTGACTTGGGCGTGATGTGGGCGGGCTTGGGAGATGGCCATAGGGCCACGTCCTAAGCGCATCAGGGAGGCCACGCGGCCCCAATTCGGGCGGCGCGGTCTCCTTGGATCTGCACCTGCTCTTTAATGGGCACAGATCTGAGGAGCTCATAGGGGAGGTTGGAGCCTCCCCTACGGTAAGGGAGCACACACTCCCTTGCCGCAGGGAGGCTCCAGCCTCCACCTACCCAGCGCTGAATAGGGTGCTGGCTGGCCGGCGCTCATACCCCAGCACTGAGTAGGATTGCGCCCTTAGTTGGTCTCCTCCTCCCATGGATACCACTGCTTTACAGTATTTGGTGCTGGAAGTGCTACAGTGTGACACATAAGGCAGCCCGTCAAAAGAAATAGATTTGGGGATTTCATATTTGAAGCCCCTAAACATCAAAACAATTCAGAGATGCCAAGGAGGTCAGAGTCCTTTGTCTCATTTTGATAAGACGTTTTTCATTTCCAAGATGAGGGTTCAAATCTTGAATTTGAAATGTCCTTTTCCCCTGCCCCAACCCCCCAGAAGAATTGTTGCCTTTTAGTACCAGTGATGCTGCTTTGAAATTGCCACATGAATGTTAAGCCTCCTTCCCGCTTTACTAGCCACAGCAAGCCTTCTGAGTACTCTGTCTGTGAAGAAGGCAAAAGCCAATGAAGGCAATGAATGAGATATACGGCCTTCTCATTTTTCTCTTTCTCAAGCACCACAAATCCCTCTGAAACACTGACAGCTTTGGTACACGGCTAATGGCTTCCATTGGTGTCACTGTAAAGAAGAGCGATTGCTCCTGTGGGTGAAATGGAATGACCCATCTAAACACAAACAGCACCATATTGAATATGTTGGCTTTTTGCTTAGAACATTTATGTCTATTTGGGTTCTGAGGTGGCATTGTGGCATGAGTAATGTTATTTCGACCCACCTGAGGGCTGAGGTACACATCTCTGTTTCGTATGTTGGAGGGAATAGACCTCTGTGCAAGCCCAATCCAAGCCTCCCTCCACCTCCCGCCAATGCAGTTATGCCAGTTATGCACAAAAGGTATGCATTGTATTCAGCGTGGTGGGGTGGATTAAACCCCAACCTCAGTCTGGTGTCTTCCGTGGGGGTGGTGCAAGGGTAATAGGCTACCTCAGAGTGCCAAATGCAGGGGAGTGGCAGCAAGATGCAAGCGTCTGGTTGTCTCGCATGATCCCTGAGGTATCTGGTGGGCCACTGTGAGATGTAGGAAGCTGGACTAGATGGGCCCTTGGCCTGATCCAATGGGGCTTTTCTTTCTTATGTTCTTAAGAGACTTGTGCAGGAAAAGCTGAATTATTTCCCCTTATCCTTCTGTAAGTCTCTTGACTCCCACTGAGTCACCTTGGACCTCTTTCAGCTCCTTAGCTGGCACAAATCCAAGGAGAAGGAAGAAGCAGGCAGCCTTGAAAAGGATAGGATCTAGCTTGCATGATTGCCACCCTATCCACACCGTCTCAGCAAATCCCTGCCCCATTCCTCCCCCTCCCCCTCCCCCTCCCCACTTATTCTCTTAAATTACCGGCCACCATTGCTGGCCCACTACCTCTAGGTGCTCTGCTGTGGCGCTCGAACAGCACGGGCTGTAATGCACTGGACGCAGCTTACGGCACATTTGCGACTCGCACCATCTACATTGGGGGGGCTGAGGATTGAGCCCTAACCCTAACCAGGGTGTCAAGCCTTGGAAGAGAGAGAGAGAAGCTGACAAGCTGTAATGAGAGGACAGAACCAGGAGGAGTCACTGTGACCCCACTGTGAGAGGGTGAAGGACTCACAATGCTAAGCTGCTCTAGGAATGCGAAGGAGTGTAGAAGTGAGCTTCCAAGAAGAACAACTTACAACCTGGCTGATTTGTGGCGGCTCCTGCTGGACACTCAGAAAGCATATGCAGCAAATAAAAAAGGATGACCATGTTGTGAAAGGAAACATCTGGAAATGAAGAGTTGTAGAAGTTCCTCATTGAACAATAGCTCTAAAAGCTCATTTGTTAAAAAATGGTTTGAGGGATAACCTGCTTATGTGAACCGCTCTGAGTCTGTGAGAAAGGCTCACAGTGAGAAAGTAAGTATAACATCATCATCATCATCATCATCATCATCATCATCATCATCAACAACAACAACAACAACAACAACAACAACAACAACAACAACAACATTACAATTCCAGGAGATGCCACAGTCGAAGACAAAGAACAAGAAAAAAATAACCAAATGTAGAGACTTAGCAATTGAAACCACCAGGGTGTGGATGAAACATATTACAGTAGTCCCCATCATCATCAGGGCACTGGGAAGGATACAGAAAAACTTAGCTAAATATATGGGGGGGGGGGAAATGCAGCTTACTGCTTAAACACCCCTGCTCGGAACATCATATGTACAAAGTCAATATTTGTTTGATATCTAGGTATGGGTGGAAACCCGTATCAGATCAACAATACCAGTCACCTTTTTGGTCATTTATTGACTATGTTAATCATCATCATCATCATCATCATCATCATCATCATCATCCAGACATAACAGTGATTGAAAATAGAAAAGAGCGGATGATAGCAGTGGTGTCCCTACGGGGGGGGGGGGTAGCTCTAAGTTTTGCAAGGAGCCTTACCCTCTCCCTTCCGCTGCAGCCAGTAAGCAATGCCAAGACATTGGTTTTCCCCCTGCAGATTGGCTAAAGTGGCACAGGAAAGGAACGATTTCCACAGCAAGGTAAGGCTCCTTGCAAAACTTAGAGCTCTGCCCCCCTGTAGGGATGCCACTGGATGATAGACATTACAATTCCAGGAGATGCCAAAGTCAAGGACAAAGAACAAGATAACCACATATAGAGACCTGGCAATTGAAACCACCAGGCTGTGGGTAAAGCATATCTAAGTGGTCCCCATCGTCATCAACTGCAGCTCCCTGCCATAACACCCCTGGAACTGCAGAAGACCACACTGCTTGGAACACTGTACATTCTGCAAAGATATTCGGTTGATAATGAGGTATCCAGTGGAGACCCATATCAGACCAACCATACCAGTCAATGATTTTTGTGGATTCTTTTTGCTCTACATGTGTTGTTGTTGTTATTGTTGTTCAATGAACCTGCTGTTCATTGAATACCCAGAAGCCTCTATGTTCTTTTTAGAAGACCCAGTTTCCTCTACATTCCAATCAGTGTGAGGTTCAGAACTATAGAAACAGAAAAACAATTGTCTTTGCATGATAACGATCCATAATACGCTCAACCAAATGCAAAATTTCACCTAAATTTGGAAACTTCTGCTGCATAGAAAGACCTGAGAAACGTCAGCGGAAATGAGCTTCTCAAAGTGGGGGAGATTCAAAATGACTTCGACATTTCAAAATCTATCCAGAAGGAAAGTGAATTCGGAGCCATTGTAAAACTGTAATGTTTTATTGGAAACATACTGCCATTTCCATAACCCCTGCTAACTGGGCAAGAGGCACTTTTTCAAGTGGTGTCCTCTTATATTTAGCAGGGGGAGAGCAATTGTCCCTCTTCACCCCAGCACAGTGTCTTTCTCGTGGCTATTGCTGGTGGTGTACTCCATTCTTTTAGATTGTGAACCCTTTTGGGACAGGGAGCCAGTTAACTTTAATGTTATTATTTGCCTGTAAACCGCTTTGTGAACTTTGTGTTGAAAAGCGGTATATAAATACTAGTGATTGATTGATTGATTGATTGATTTCTTTTCTAAATTAGATGTCAGAATTACCAGATGAGAAAAAAAAATCTTGTTCTAATAATTGAGATTAAACAGAGTATTATTGTATTTTTTGACCATATTGTATTTTTTTGGCCATAGTGTTTTTTAGAATTAGGATATTACACTCCGTTTTGTTTCACTACATTCCGCATGAAATTACTTTTCCAATGATATATGATAGTATTATTAGTAATTACCGACATTTTTGCAATTTTGGCCACTAGTGTCCAATTCAGCTTGTATAAATTTTATTTCTCTCTCTATACTAAGGGCGCAATCCTAACCCGTGCTGGAGCAGTCTGGCTGGCTGGCCTGCAGTGCATCTTTCGCAGGTTTGGACTGCACTAGAGCCTCCACAGGGCAAGGGGACAAACATTCACTTACCCCAGGGTAGGTGCCAGCCGCCCTGGCTGCTTGGATCAGCGCCTATGTTAAGCAGGCACACGTCTGAGCATGCCGCGTGGCTCAAATCAGGGTCGCGCGCAGTGATGTCATTCAGGGGGAACGGACCAGAACAGGTGTTCCGGATCCTAACGGGCTCCGTGGCTGGTTCCGGGTTCCCAACAAGTGCCAATCAAAAGTGAGTTCCTGTTCCTAAATCATTTGAATGACAACACTGGTGGCGCTGCCTGGGGGTGGGGGGGTTGGATGAGGTATAATGGCTACATCCAAAATCCACCCTCTTCCCTGGGGTGACCTGCAGTCTAAAGGCCCAATCCTAAAGTGGGGCAGCACCGGCAGCCTGCACACTGCCCCAGCATCCAACACCGTGTGAGTACTGTAAGGCATGTCGCCACCGGTGGTGAGAACGATGTCCTGGCATAAAGACCTGCACCACTTGGCACTGAGCATCTGCACTGGGAGGATGTCAGTAAAGAGCAGCCAGTGGTGAGTATACCCACCAAGTGGTGGAGAGGCTTTTTGGGGTGGGGGGAGATATGGAGGGGGTTGATCTGGGCAGAGGAAGGGCAGAACATGGGGAGGATTGAGCCCGGGAAGGGGGTGGGGCGGGAAGACACTGCTGCCAAATCCTATCTCCCCCTCCCAATCAGTGGAGACTGACAAGGGCCACCTTGTTTTTGTACTCGCTACCTGAGTATACCCATTGAGGCCTCCAGGGCTCAACCAATATAAACCAATATAAGGGAACCAATATTCCCTAAGGAGATCTTTGGCAGCTTCCCTGGCCCCACAGATTACAGTGGCAGCCATTTTATTGCAGCTGTACCACTGAGCGCCAAAGAAGTTTAGGATTCGGCTGTAAGTCATTTTCCTTCTGAAAATTCCCTCCAAGTGCTTTTGAGATTAAGTAGCTGCATGAGAGGGCAGGATTCATATCAGGAAAATGGTGCAGATGTAACATACCTCCATACTATGGTTCTGATCAATACTGGTTCCTTGCACAGCTGTTATTTTTAAGTGAAAAGGGGCCTTAAGTAATGACAACGTTAACATCCCCTCTGGATTGTCCCTAAATGCCATATTTGCACTTTTAGCTTGTCTTGCTCCTCTTTCTCCATAAAGTATGATGATCAATCTGGTAGCATTATAGATTGTGTGTGGCTAATCTAGGCTCTCCTGCATGGAGGAGCAGGGAGCCTTCCCTAGGATGGAAAAATATATTTGATAAGAAGCAGAATCCAATAACTGTCCAGCACTCTTTGTCATCATTACAGTAGCTTGCAAGTATTAATTTGTAGGGGGGTAGTGCTTAGTGTCCCTCGTTATTGCACTTTAATTATTAAAGAAATAACCCATTTGTCAAAAAGATAACCCATTATACCGCCATAATGCAGCTAAGATTAAATATGAGCAATAAGCAAACACATCAGGCTTAATGGAAAATAAATAGTAGCTTCTCTTTGTTTGGATTCACAAGGGAAGTCGTGTGTTGCTTTCTAGCACTCATTTATCCTAATGCATTACTAACATGCTTCACAGGTCATTAGGTGCATCAGCAAGAATGTGCATGTGTTCATGATTTAATGGAGGCACTCTGGAGTGGGGGAAAGCTGTTTTGAGCAAGGTGTGTGTGAAGAGCATCAGAGAGCTATAGAAGGGGGCAAATGGCTGGTGGGGAAAACTGAACTTTGATTTATATGCTTGTTAAGGCTACTTGAGAGAAACCTCCCGGCACAGGCGCCCTTCTGCTCTCTTGATCTATCAACATTTCTTATGGGCATCCCAGGCCTGGAGATTGTTCTTGGTCCAAAGATTTCCAAAAGTACAGTATTCCCAAAAGTACAGTATATGTATGTCTCCACTCTGACTTCTTGGCCACCCAGGAAGGGAGAAGAATAGCATGGGGGTAATGCAGTGTTATTCAAACTGTGGGTCTGGACCCACCTGGTGGGTCACGACCTGATGTCAGTAGGGTCGTGGAAAGCTGGTAGCAGCCATCTTGGAATCTGTAGACCTTACTCTTGTTATGTTCCTTTTGTGAGTGTTCACAGTTTGAATTTTCAAGTGAAGAATTTTTTTTTTAAAAAAACATTCTTTTTAGTTCAGTGCTTTTACATAATATTTTGTCCTAAACTTGCTTTCTGTCAGGGATGTTTCATGGCTGTATAAATGCTGCAATCCAAGATTGCCAATTTGCATTTTAGGAGTGTCATTATGTTACAATGACAGCACTTCCTGCTTGATGATGTCACTTCCTACAACAACACTTCTAGGGTAATGACATCACTTCTGGTGGGTCCTGACACGAGTGCCCTTCGAAAAAGTGGGTCCCAGTCTAAAAAGTTTGAATACCACTGGTGTAATTGTATTTGGTGACTAGGTTATAGTGAGTGCAGATTTGATCAGAACTTGTCCAAAGAGAGACAACATCTCAAGATTTGGGTAAGAGTGCCCTTCATGCAATGTCATTATTACCCCAGATGTTATTCTGCCAATAATAATTCCAGCGCTTTTTATCCCTGGACAATAATCAAGGATGCATAATAAAAAATGGATGCTGGAAAAATGCCACAGATTTGATGTATTTCTGCAAAATTTGCCGCCAGTTTCCATCCCACTCTAGGGGAATGCAAAGAGACATATCATTTCCATGGGCACCACAGAATCTCCAGAGGCCTTGAGATAATTTATGCTATTAGTGCACACGGCCTAAAGGTTGCTGAAGAAACTGGTAGTTGCACAATGAGAAATTAACTTGCCTACTACCCCCTACTAGCAAGAGAGTTCCAGAAAAATATCTACTTCTGCTTCATTGACTACGCTAAAGCCTTTGATTGTGTGGATCACAACAAACTGTGGCAAGTTCTTGAAGAGATGGGAGTACCAGACCACCTGATCTGTCTTCTGAGAAACCTGTATGCAGGTCAGGAAGCAACAGTTAGAACTGGACATGGAACAACCAACTGGTTTCAAATTGGGAAAGGAGTACGACAAGGCTGTATACTGTCACCCTGCTTATTTAACTTATATGCAGAGTACCTCCTGAGAAAGGCTGGGCTGGATGATTCACAAGCTGGAATCAAGATTGCTGGGAGAAATATCAACAACCTCAGATATGCAGACAGAACCACTCTAATGACAGAAAGTGAGGAAGACCTAAAGAACCTTCTGATGAGGGTGAAAGAGGAAAGTGCAAAAATTGGCTTGAAGGTCAACGTTAAAAAACTAAGATCATGGCCACCACTCCCATCACTTCCTGGCAAATAGAAGGGGAAGAAATGGAAGCAGTGACAGACTTTCCTGGGCTCCAAGATCACCACAGACGGTGACTGCAGCCAAGAAATTAAAAGACGTTTACTTCTTGGGAGGAAAGCTATGGTGAACCTAGATAACTTAATAAAAAGCCAAGACATCACCCTGCCAACAAAGGTTTGCATAGTCAAAGCGATGGTTTTCCCAGTAGCAATATATGGCTGTGAGAGCTGGACCATACGAAAGGCAGAGCGCTGAAGAATAGATGCTTTCGAATTATGGTGTTGGAGAAGACTCTTGAGAGTCCCCTGCACTGCAAGGAGATCCAATCGGTCAATCCTCCAGGAAGTCAAGCCTGATTGCTCCCTGGAAGGACAAATGCTGAAGCTGAAGCTCCAATACTTTGGCCACCTCATGAGAAGAGAGGACTCTTTAGAAAAGACCCTCATGCTGGGAAAGATTGAAGACAAAAGGAGAAGGGGGCGGCAGAGGATGAGATGGTTAGACAGTGTCACCGAAGCAATGAACATGAAATTGGGCGAACTCCGGAAGCTAGAGGAGGACAGGGAGGCCTGGCATGCTGTGGTCCATGGGGTCACAAAGAGTCGGACATGACTTAGCGACTGAACAACAACAATAACAACAACAACTACCCCCTAGGATAGTGGTTCTCAAACCTTTTAGACTGGGACCCACTTTTTAGAATGACACTCATGTTGGAACCCATGATGTCATTAACCTGGAAGTGATGTCACAGCCAGAAGCGATATCATCCAGCAGGAAGTGCCGTCATTGTGATGTAATCAAATGACACTCCTGCAATGCAAACAGGCATTCTTGGACTGCAGCAATTGCACAACCATGAAACATCCCTGACGGAAAGCAAAATTAGGTCCAAATATTACGTAAAAGAACTGAACTTAAAGAATTTTTTTTTAAAACCCTCACTTGGAAATTCAAACTGGAATATTATTATTATTATTATTATTATTATTATTATTATTGTTGTTGTTGTTGTTGTTGTTGTTGTTGTTGATTTGATTTGATTTGATTTGATTTGATTTGATTTGATTTATATCCCGCCTTTCTGCCCCATGGGCTCCCAAGGCAGCTTACAACATTAAAATATAATAAAATCACAATTTGATAATTAAAAACAATCATTAAAAACAATATTAAAATAATTAACAGCAACAACAAGCCCCGTGGATGCTAAAATATACAAAGGGAGTATAAAAATATAAGCAAAAGTAAGGTCTGCAGCTTCCAAGCTTTGGACAACCCGCCTGACATCAGGTTGTTGCGACCCACCAAGTGGGTCCCGACCCACAGTTTGAGTAACACTGCCCTAGGAGACATCCAGATAAAAATACATCATTGTCCTGGGGGCTACAGAGGTAGCGAGGGGTGTGTTTGCACACACAAAAATGAACAAGGAGATGTGTAGAAGACAAATACTGTCAGCCTCTCAAATACCGACTCCTTTTGTAGGCCCAAAGTGCATACGTAATTTCAAATTTATTTCTGGAATCATGAGGCCTAGAATTCTTTGCATTAAGAAAAGTAAAAGTCAGGTTCTTAGGTTTCCTTGCATGAAACAAGATCTTATATTGAAATGATTTTGAGCAGAATTCAAAATGTGCAAAACTGCTGAGTGCAAAGGGTACAGTATCATTTTGGTCAGTTAGTCAGATGCCCAGAAAGAGAAGTAAGCATTATTAAAGGTTGCGAGCAATTGTAGGGGGCAGTGCTCATCTCCATTTCTAAGCCGAAGAGCCAGCGTTTGTGCAAGGACAGTTTCTGTGGTCATGTGGCTGGCATGACTATATGCCGAGGCACATGGAATGCCATTACCTTCCCACTGAAGTGGTACCTATTTATCTACTCGCATTTTTATGTGCTTTCAAACTGCTAGGTTGGCAGGAGCTGGCACAAGCGACAGGAGCTCATTCTTTCGCGTCATCTCGAATCGCCAACCTTCCAATCAGCAAGCATAACAGCTCCGCAGTTTAACCCGCAGCGCCACCACGTCCCACCTGCATTATTACAACTCCATTATTCCATTAAGATTCTCTGTGATGCAAATGGAGAAAGATATGTGCCTAATCCTAAACTGCACTGGAACAAGCAGGCCAACTGGCCTGCACTGTATCCAGTGCAGGTTAGGAAGTGGCTGTGGCACAACATGGAGTAAGGGAATATTTTCCCCCTTACCCCATGCCAGTTACCCCTATGGGGCTAGTCAGGTCTGCGCCAGCAAAACTGCTGCTACAAATCTGAGTGGCCCATGTAAGGCTGACCAGGCCAGGGATGGGGGTTAGGAGCTGCCCTACGTTGCAGAGGCTGGTCCCACCCCTCCTCCCAGACCCAATCCACCCACCAGCTTGCCCTCCTCCACCCAAAACACCCTGTCCTGCCTCTCAAACGCCCTGCCTTGGCTGACACTAAAATACCCCACCCAGGTATCCAGCCTCCAAGAGCCCATTAGCTCAGCCTGCTCTAAATGAGACGTGAACGTGCTTTATGGCACGTTCGTAACACTCCTGGGTCAGCACAAGGGACAAGCGCATCTCTCCCTCTGGATTGCACCTTAAGGCTACAATCCTAAACACACTTTCCTGGGAGTGAGTCCCACTGAATTTTATGATATCTACTTCTGAGTAGATCTGCCTAGGATTGTGCTGTTTGACTGGTTCTTCTCTTCTAATGTTCTTCTCTTCTTATTTATTGTCTTCTGTGTTTGGTATGACCTGAAATCTCAAAGCAAGGCCAAATGATTTGTACTCAAAATAGCCATTTCTATTTCAGGTCTGACTGCTCCTTTCTTTGAAAGTGCTCTAGACTCTGTCGAGTCTTATTGATTCAGTATTGCTCCCTGCATCTAATCTGATAGGAAGTATGCAGACCTAATGCTTAACTCCAGCACACCAAAAAAGACTAATTGGGCTTCAAGATGGTATTGTTCCACTTGCTCATTCTTTTTCTAGTTAACTGCAAATGCCAACACATGTTCTTAAATGGACTGCATTTAATTTATCCGGAGTCCTCACTCCACTAAAATAAGATCAAAGTCATGACTGAATAAAAATGCGTAAATGTAGCTATCTCTGCAATTAAAAAGTCAGCTAATTTTCGGAGGAAGAATTACATTCCTTCAAAATGATGTATTACATCTTCATTATGGCTCAGACTGTATCTTGATTAATACTAGCAGAGTAAATAATGAAGGAATTAATAATGGTTAAATGCCTGTTTAAAAGGAGTCATCGAAATAAATGATGGAATGATGGCTGTGTTTCCAAAGTGACATTGGTAGGCATTTTCTCTGCCCTGACTCTGAATGTTTGCATGTAACTAGTCTAAAGAGCTCAAATCGATGGTTTGTAAAACAAGCACAATCAGACTCAGCCATCCATGAGGCCAACTAAAGTGGTCACCTCAGATGCAACAGATGGGAAGAGGCAGTCTCTGTCTGCCTATTTGCCTCCACTGCGCCTCCTCCTCCTGCCTGGATTGGGGAAAAAGAGGCGATAGAGGGGAAGGCAAGATATGGAGGGCCAAGGGGACTTGTGGAGTGGGGCAGCTTACTGTTCTGGAATAAACTGACTGTTTTCTCTTTGGGAGAAGAGGAGGTACAAGCAAGGAGAAGGGAGATGCAGGGTTCAAAACTAGGGGTTCTCAATGTCTTGCTTGCAAATTGCAGTTAGTCTTAGCCAGGGTTTTGTGATTCGTGAGCGACCAAAAGTGCACCTCTCAGAGCACAACCCAAACCTGGAGTTAGGCAAACCTAGTTAGGCCAGCAAAGTTTGGCCAGGACAAGTGCCACCGTAAAGCACGTTTGGACTCCTGACTCCTGATTCTCAGAGTCAGGGAGGATGGTGCACGTCTGTGTGCCAGCCCCTCTGACTCCGAGAGTGGTCCAAAGATACTTTACAGTGTTCCTTGTGCCGGTCAAAGTTTGCTGGCCTAACTGGGTTGGCCTAACTCCAGGTTAGGATAATGCCCTCAGCCCCCCCCCCTGTGTGTGTGTGTGTGTATGAGAGAGAGGGGGGGTGCATGCATGATGAGGGGGAAACTGACAGCAGGCAATGAACCACGTGAACAGCAGCAGCTTGCAAAAATGTGCAGCTCTCGCTGAGCCTGAGAAAACAAGGACACGTGCAGAGCTGCAGCAAGACAACCAGCCTTCTGTCTACAAAGGACAGAACATACGCAAAAGCAGCAGCTGCCATACACTCCTGCTCATGTTTCAAACCAAACCCTAAAATTCTCAGGTAGATTTACATGATACTTCTGAGAACAAGAAGGGCAATCTTGTTCAGTCCCAAGAATTATTTTAGTAGTATTAAAGGCTCCGGAGAGCGAAAGGTTTTGGAACCCACTGCTGTAAAGGATGGCGCAAGGAAGAGAGAACCTCTTAAACAGAACCCTCGGGGTCGCTTTGCAGGCAGATCGTCGTTCTTTTCCAATAGTTCAATTACAGAACAGCTTGCCCAAGAGAAAGCACAGAATCCCCATCATTTGAGACATTTCAAATTAGAGTTGACAAAAGATTAGAAAAATATCCTGCAAGGCAAAAGCATGAATTGTCAAGGAGATAGATAAAAAGGGCCTAATAGGCCTGATATTGTTCTGAAATGTATTTCGGACATAAAATATTGCAGATCCTTTTAAATGGGTGAGGTCACGCTCGCTTGAAGCAATCTGACCTTTTCTTGTGTTTCACAGAAAGAGAGTTAACTGGGAAATCAATCAAATGGCCACCATGCCCAACTAAGGGTTCAGTCCTAACCTGGATTTAGGCTGGCCCAGTTGGGCCAGCAAAGTTTGGCAGGCACAAGGGACACCGTAAGGTATGTTTGGACCACTCTTGGAATCAGAGTGGCCAGCACACAGACGTGCACCATCTTCCCTGACTCTGAGAGTGGTCCAAATGTACTTTAGGGTGGCCCTTGTCTCGCCAAACTTTGGTGGCCTAACTGTGCTGGTCTAACTCCAAGTCAGGACTGAGCTCTGAATCATTTCTGCTACCCCTGTTGCCAAAATCCTATCCCTGTTAAATGTGCGCAGGCTATCCTGACTCCATCTGTGCTCCTTAGCTGACATTCCTGAGAATCAGCCAGGATGTTGCCCAGGAAGGGGTGAGTATGGCTCCCTCTAATCACAATGGTGCTAATAGGAGCTATTGATTGGAACAGAAGGCTGTTGCACTGCAGGGCCTGTGTGTCACCTTCCTCTAGGGCAGGGGTCTCCAAACCCTGGCCCATGGACCAATTCTACCACACCCAGAGGATTTCTTCCTGCAAGCCTGCAGGCTTCCCCAAGACTCAGAATCAGGGCAGGCTCTAGCAGCAGCAGGGCCCAAAGTGAGGCATTCCCATGGACAGTAGTGTCATCCAGGGGGAACGCGCTAGAACGGCCGTTCCTGAACCTAATTAGGGATAGCTCCGCCCACCTGCCGCCATTCGTCACCGCCTCCATGATGGACGCGGTGCTGCAACGCGCCCCTGGCCTTGGAGGGGGCACCTGCTCGCCAGGTGGGACGGGTGGGGACGCGCCAGGTGCCCGAGCGAGCGGCAGTGGGGCACGTCCACCGGGGCAGCCCGCGCGGTGGGCGGGAAGGTGGCGGAACCGATGGGACGGGCTGCCAATCAAAGGTGAGTCCGGGTCACCGTTCCGGTTCCTGGATCAGTTAGATCCCACCGCTGCCCGTGGAAGTCTCCATCCTCCCTGTGGGGTCCCCCACTTACCAAGAAAAGTGCTTGTGGTGCTATGCACCTGATGACGTCACCAGCAACTGCTTCCAGGAGGCCCATTTGGGGCAGTCAGGAGGCAGGGGCAAGTGGGAGTGCCCAAGGAAAGTTGCTTTGTTTGCCCAATTGACTTTCAGTCCATAGAGCTCCAAGCTGCAGCAGCAGATTATATGCTCACTGCACGGGTGCGGGGCCCCCAAAGTGCAGGGCCCAATGTGGCAACATTGGTCACATTGACTTAAAGCTGGCCCTGCTCAGCATGCTTTATAAAGCATCAAAATGTGACTTCTTGTTTCCCCGGGAAACCACAAGCCACAACATTTTGGCTGAAATGGTCATTCTGGGCCCCGCAGAAGCTGTGGGCTGTCATGTGCTTCCTCATGTGCTCCCTCTGTGAACCTCAGAAAACCCTCTGGACCCGACCAGAGCTCAGCCCATGGATTTAGATATTCGTGGGGTAGGGGGGAGGTCCAAGATCGGGACCCCTGCGGATATCGAGGGCTCACTGTATGAATGCAACAGGCAAAATGGGTCATCAGAAACATCAGGTAATGTCCTTCATTACGAGTCTCATCCTGTCCTCCACAATCCTGGGTGATGCAGACATGCTGCTGGAGTGTGCGCTGAATGCTATGATGGAGAGGGAGCAGCCAGTGAGAGATAAGTAGGAATATGATTTTTACTTATCTCCCAGCAGGCTGTCTGTCTATGGCAGTGGTTCCCAAAGTGGTGCGTTGCAACACGCTCCACCTTTTGAAGCACTGGCTTCTGCCCCTCTATGGGGCAGGAAGAGGGGGAAGGCGGCAATGCAACCCCCAGGATCGCCCTGTACTGCTGCCATGGACGAAGGGGCTTTTTTTTGATATTCATCCCTTGCAGCACTGGAGTCTGGGGGGTGTACGGAGCCCTGGGGAGTCCCCAGCAGGGCTCCCCAAGCCACGGAATGTGTTTAAAAATACAATCACAACCCACTTCCGGTTTGCAGTTGTGATACTGGACGTGGGTCACAATCTCATTTTAAACTCATCCCGTGGCTTGGCCAGCCCTGCTGGGGGCTCCCTGAGGATCCTTACACCTGCCAGACTCCAGTGCTGCAAGGGATGAGTCTCAAAAAAGCTCCTTCGCCCACGGCAGCAGCACAATCCTGGGGGTTGTGTTGCTGCCTTTGCCCTGCCCCTGCTAAGAGTTCCCATACGTGGTTCCTAACGCCCTCATAGAAGTTTGGGAGCCACTGGTCTATGGACCTCCTTGACTGGTGTAAGTTTGAGGAGGGGAAAGGGGTGAGTTGGGTTCTAAAATAGGGGACAGGATTCGGTGTGCACCTTGGCTGCTGAGAGCCACCCCTCCAACCTGCTCCCCACGCCCTAAGAACATAAGAAGAGTCCTGCTGGATCAGGCCAAAGGCCCATCTAGTCCATCTCACAGCAGCCCACCAGGTGCCCCAGGGAGGCACGAGACAACAAGATGCTTGGATCCCGTTGCCACTTCCTTGCACCCGGTACTCTGAAGTAGCCTACTACTAAAGTAAGGAGGTTGCACAATCCGTCATGGCCTATAGCTTATGATGGACTTTTCTTCCAGAAATCCGTCCAATCCCCTCTTAAAGGCATCTAGGCCAGATGTCATCATCACCTCCTGTGGCAGAGAGTTCCACAGATTAACTACCCGCTGGGTAAAAAAGTATTTCCTTTTATCTGTTTTAACTCTCCCAACCCTGCCCTCATCGAGCCTCCCCCTCTGACCTCCTTGGGTGCAACCTGGTTGGGCTGATGGAGGATGCATAGACAGAGGTGTAGGGAGGGTGGAGTGAGAGAAGGTGAGCGCAGCGGGCACTGGTTGCGTCAGGGCGCAGCAATGTAGAAAAACCTGCGTACTTCGTGCTCCCCCCGTCCTCCCTTGCGCTGCATTCACTCTTAAATGAAGTGACTCCAGGTGTGGGAAGGTGTGGCCAGTCGATGCACAGGGGCAGGGTGGCTGCACTGGGGGGCACGGTGATGTCTCCCCGAGAACAGCTGTGTGCATAGAGCCTCCAGCCACTCATGCCAGAGGCTCCAGAGCATTTGCTGGTGGCTGACGTTTTGCACCCTCCTAAATGATCTGACAACTGCGGCTTACAAGACCCACTGACACAACCAGGGTATAGGATTGGGCTGAAACTCACATCCAGGGGCCATCTAAAACAGTGCAGTCTGCTTTGACTGGCAGTGGCTCTCCAGAGCCGCAGACAGTTCCTGCTCTGCTAAAGCTTAGCTCTTTGAACAGGATGCGCAAGGGACTGGTTCTGGGATTTTACGCATGCAAACTGCAAAGCTCTTGCTCTGCAGCTGAACTGTGGCTGCTCACACGGACTCTGTTCCATGTTTGCAGATGCCTTGAAGTGGGAGTTCAGCTTTCTCGCTGTAATGCAACTGTTCAAGGTTTTCTGTCACCAGCACCTGCCGTAATTTATTCAAGCTGGTTTGCTCAATAATTGACCCATAATGTTAATTAAGTTCTATTGATCTGCCGTGATGCTTGTAGTTGGAATGTTCATTTCTATGGCTGCGTATTGAGGCGTAAGGTTAAATGTTTGAAGCCCAGAAGCCTTCAGCTTGCCCCTCCTGGGTAAACAGTTCAACCCCCATTGATTTTCATCAAACCCAAATCTGTTCCTTACTTCTTGAAGTAACCTGGCATGCTGCAAAGTTCCTGAGAAAGTGCTGTGCAGATATTAATGTGGTGTGTGTGTTTTAAAAAAAAGACTACACATGATAGGCACAGTACTGTAGGTTCTCAGTGCCGTCTCTACAGGGAGGGCAGAGCTCTAAGTTTTGCAAGAAGCCTCACCTTGCAGTGGAAATCACTCCTTTCCTGCACCGTTTCAGCCAATCCTCACAGTACAGGGAAAAGCAACATCTTGGTGTTGCTTACTGGCTACAGCAGCAAGGGAGAGGAGTGATTTACATGATAGGGTAAGGCTCCTTGCAAAACTTAGAGCTCTGCCCTCCCTGTAGAGATGCCTCTGGTCCTCGTCATCTACAGGTTTGTGATCCGTGGATTTGATCCAATGAGGATCGCAAACCCATGTCAGAGGAGCTTGAAGGATCTCCCAGAAACAACCTCCCTGCATCTCAGGCAGGAACTTCTGATTCAGTGACCCAGGGCCCAATCCTATTCAACTTTCCAGCACGATGCAGCCACAAGGTAAGGGAACAAAAGTTCCATTACCTTGAGGAGGCCTCCATGATTTGCCCACCACTGCAGAATACAGCACACACCCCATTGGGATGGCTAAGATCCTAAACCTCATCCCCAGCCAGGGCAGCCCAGCTTCAGGCTGCTGCTGTGCAGGCGCAGATGCGAGAAGCCCCATGGGGCTGGCTGGGGCTTACCCAGGTGCAGGGCTGGCTCTAGGAGCAGTGGGGTCCAATGTGGGGCATTCCTGCGGGTACCCCCCACTCACCAAGAAAAGCGTTTGTGGTGCTGCACATGGCACCTGGAAATATCTGGTGGTGACATGATGAGGTCACCGCCAACCGCTTCCAGGAGGCTGATTTTGGGCAGTTTGGAGGCAGGGGCAGGTTGGAGAGCCCAGCTGCAGGTGATATGCTCATTGTGCTGGTGTGGGGCCCCAAAGGTGCGGGGCCCAATGTGATGACATTGGTCATGTTGGCTTAAGGCCGGCCCTGCCCAGGTGCAAGGGGAAAACCTCTCCTTGCCCTACGCTGAGCTGCTGCTGTCTCCTGCTGGGCTTAGGATATGGCCCTGCTATGTTGGCCTTACTATGTTGGCCTTACTTAGGATTGCACTGCCCTTCTGTATTCAATGGAAGGGACCATCATGATCATGCGGCACTGGGTAGGAATTCATGTAACTCCTTAAATCTCTAGCTGGGGAAGACCTTAAACATTTGCTTCAAATGCACTCTAATCTTCAGCTGGACCTTTATATGAGCACATGGTGTTTCTGAATTACCAAGCGAATCACTCTGGGTACCATTGTAATTAGCTAATCAAGTCAATAATAGCTCCCAAGAAATTATGAATTTGGCACACAGCACACGACTCAGCTTTAGTAAAACAAATTATGGAAAGGGGAAGGCTGATGAGGAGTCTTTGAACATTGTTTGCAGAAACACAAGTCACATCTAATCAAAGTTGGTAATTAAGTGTAAAAATCGCATTACATAAGTGTTGGGAAAGCCTTGTGCATCTGTAACAAACTGATTGTGTAAGGTTGCCATTCTTTCTCAGTACAAAAAAATAAAATAAAGGACGATTGAATGACAATCAAAGACTTTGTAGTGTATAATGATTCTTGTCTCTTTGCCCTATCCCAGCCTTTTTTTAAATGGAGGCTTCAAATATATTAAAATGCTTTCTGGAATTCTGTTCTTACTTTGGGGATTCTGACCCTGATCGAACCCCAATTTTGGACTATCCAACTATTTGAGAAAAGAAATAAATGGATATTAATATTCAAATACACACAGTCAGCCTAAGCGTCCAATCCTATTCAGCCCAGCACTTGCGGTAAGACCACTGGTGCGAGTATCGCAAAAGTGCCATAAGGCACTTCTAGCGTTGGTGGTAAAGGCTTCCTGTTGGCAAGGAGGACCTGACACCACACTGCCTGCCCACAAGTGTTACCTCCATCAGTGGTGTGCTTGTTCAGGGTGGGGGCCGGCCACCGGGAGGGCAGAACGGGGGGGGTGGGCAGAGTAGGCCTGAGCAGGAGTTAGGCCTGAATCCTATCCTCCGTATCAGGTTGCACAGCCCTACACAGACATTTTCAAGAAAGTGCTGGCAAAATAGCTGCCAAGAACTTGAAGAGACCCATTGTCAGGCCAGCGCCCTTACTCGGGAAGGGAATGAATGTCCTCTTCCCCTGAGGAGATTCCTATGGCTGCCTCAGTGCCCATAGGATGCAGCGGTAGCCATTTTGATACCACTGCTCCTACAGGGGCCAGGCATTTTAGGATGGGGCTGTTAGTCCTCCCAGTGCCTGAGGCAGAAAGCCAAATGCTAGCCTCTTATCCAGCAGTGCCCCAGCCCTTGCCTTCATTGTTCCTTCCTGCCTGGATTCAAAAGGAAAGAGGGAATGTAGAGGAATCCTCCTCTCTCCTCTCTTCCACTTTTCCCCTTTCGTGTCAGTCCTCTCTTCCTTTTCAAATTTAGGAAGCAGGAGGAGAAGGTGATGAAAGAAGTTAGCCCCCTCCTTGCCAGCCCAGTATCTGCAGTGACCGCCTTAACCGCAACAGGCCAGTGCTAGCAGAGGTATGTCTGATTCAAAGCAATACGGTATGGCAGTACTGATAGATGGTATTCTCAGGGCACAGTTATAACCCACTTTCCAGCACTGACATAGCTGTGCCAATGGGACATGTGCTGTATCCCGCTGTTGGGGGCAATCATGGAGGCCTCCTCAAGGTAAGGAAATGTTCGTTCTCTCATCTCAGAGCTGCGTTGCTCTTACCCCAGTGCTGGCAAGTTGGTTAGGATTGCACCCTCAGTCAAATGCACATATCTGTGTGCACCTGAAATCATACACCTTCCATTTATGCCTGCTGTTCCCAGGCCATATAAGTGCACATGTCTACTTATGCACAAGCATCACCTTCGCTGGTTCACAGTGTTCCTCTCCAAACTGTACTTACTTTGGAAGATTTAAATTGTCACAAGGGAAGGTGTTTGTGCACACATGCAGATTTCTGCTACCCGACATTATAAAACATTGTATTCAGTCTTCCCCAGGAAGTAGGTTTGCAAAAGGAATTACATTGATCAGGATTCATTGGAACCTTTGGTGTCCTCCTGTTTTTCGAAACAAACAAATCTCCAACTGGACTTGTGCAGATGCAAGCTACCCCAAACAGAATGGATGATTCAGAACTCATTGTGCACATTAAGCATTGTGGATGCCTCTTTGGAAAACATGTAGTGGTGGATATAAATTCCAGTCTTGGCTAATTCTTAATATCTGTGGATGGTTCATTTCACCCCAAGGAGTCTTGCAGTCAGAACATGCCGTTAACCACCCTTTTCCAATTTTAGACAACCTACCAATGTCAGTTGAGAGAAAGCACTGAGGCTTTGAGGCAGTCCAGCCCTTTGAGGCTGGGGCCGGGGGAGAAATAGATGGAGAAAAATAGTCCCTCTGGTGTAGTTTTCTCTGAAGCACACACGGCACGATGGCAGAATGCTACAGAGCTAGCAATTATGTTGATGGATTTACTGTGTATGGTAGGGTGAAATAAAAATGCATTCCCAGTCCTTTGATAGCCAACCTGACCGTTCAAAGCAAGGATAAACAGTTATAGCCATCATACAGATCTGATTCATCATTTGTGACTCTGCTTGCTTTGCATAGGCTGCTGCCACAGTAGAAATACTTAGGTAGGGTCGGCCTTGAGACCCCTTAGGAATAAGTGTGGCCCCATCAGTTGGGGCCATCTGGCATGGCCTGAAGGCTCTCTAGGCTTCCTATACTCACCCACCCCAGTTCTCCTTGATCACTAGTTTACCAATAGTAAACGTTTACCACTCGTAAACAAAGAACTACTTCCTCTGCTAATAGGCCCAAACCTATTCTCAGGGACATAGCTAATGAAAGTGTAGCCCAGTGAAGAGGGCAAAATGTTCCCCAGAAGTGACATCACAACAGGAAGTGACATCACATTTGTATTTTTGTTTTCTCTGGTTTTTTGGCCATAACTGTTGATAGAGTAAAGAAATTACACTCCTGGTTTTCTTCATTGCATTCTGCATTAAATTACCGTTCCAATGATATATAATGTGATGGTATTAGTCATGCATACCAAGGTTTTCACAATTTTGGCCACTAATGTCAAGCTCAGCTTGTTGCTTGTTGCTCAGCTTGTTGCCCCCTAAAGCTTGTTGCCCAGTGCAGTTGCACCCCCCTGCACCTTTTTAGCTACGCCCCTGCCTATTCCCCTCCCCCACTGGCACAACAAGTTTTGTGCTGGTGGAGGCTGCTTTATGGCAGTTGCAAAGCAGCCTCCACTGATGTGTACTACAGACCTGTAAGTGTGGATGCTGGAATAGCGAACCCAAGGACACTGGCCAGAACAGGTAAGTCTGCGCAGGAGGTTGGAGGAAGGCAGAGTAGCAGAATGGGACAGGGTGGGAAGGCAGGCAGATCAGGGCTACAGAAAGATGGGATCAGCAGGAAAGGTAAACTCCCTTCCTGGACATGATCCATCTTCCTGGGTCAATGCAGACTTGTACCAGCAATTATGCTGAGACAGGTCTGAGTTGACTTGCTGGGGCTTAGTCTGGGTTAAGGGGACAAATGTCCCCTTAGCTCCAGCAGCCAAAAGCCCCCTACAGGATATAGCAGTAGCTGTGCCAGCATCATTACATAGCTGTGTGGGGATCTAGTTAGGAATGGGCTGTTGGTTAACTTGTCCCCTTCGTATCTTCTAGTAATAGCAGCCACTATGATAATGGCAATGGGCAGTTGTGCCTTTTGTCACCCCAGTTAAGGGTTGACAGTGGGAATGTGTGACAGCGAGATTCTCACCCTCTTCTGTGTCATCCCCTTCTATGAAAGGAGAACAGAGGAGACACTCTAGCCCACCACTCTCTTCTCCTCCCTCCTCTTATGCTACCCCCTTCTTTTTTTTTGAAGAAGTGAATAAAAGGACAATGAAGAATGCCAATTTACTTGCTAGGTGGCTGGGCACAATAGAACCCCAACAAGCCATCAGGCAAGAGGGCAGAGCCAGGGGCATCATCACAATGTTGGGTGCGTCAAGGGATGTGGCTGTGTCCAGGGGTGTGGCTATGGCCCCCCTGCTGTTGAATGCAAGTTGGCACCCCTGGTAATCACCATAGCAGTAACACCAAGTGTCATTTGCCCTACTATGAAGTATCTCTGGTGGTGCTCACATCACTAACTGAAACACATTTCCCAAGGAATCCAAGCAAAGCCAAAATAATATTGATGAGATTAGCAACATTTCTCAGAGAACATCTATTACTCTCTCCGCTCGTCAGATGAGGTAGTTCTTATGAATCGAGCCTAAACTTAAATGCAAATATTGAAAAGGAGGTTCCTTGGTGTAATTGGTGGGACATATTTCAAAATAAATGTGTTTAACACTGAGCTGTATTCAGAGCTTTTAGTGACTTAGCATAATGAGGGTTATCTCTTGTTGACTACAAATTTCAAGCTGATCGCTTTAATTGGTTTTGAAATAAAAGCAAATCCTTTTTTATCACACATACATGGGATGGCAAGAAGGCTCTTGTAATTACGTTCATAACATCTAAACATGCGTACATTTTCAAATGTGATACTTAATGGGTTGACAAAATAGCAATTAGAGTCACCTTGATTGTCTAATGATGCAGCCGTTTTGATGTGCGGTTTCAAATGTATATCAAAACTGAAGTTTCCAACCCTTCAGTTCTCCTCTCTCGCTGCAGAATGTTTGACGAACAAGACAAATGCAACATGACATAATGCAGTCAGACCTGTCGCATTCCTTCCTAATCATTTTCAAACTGACCTTGACATTTTAATAAGAAAGGGAGAAAGCAGAAGGCAGCGTGCAGGAAAAGAATAGCAAAATGTAATTAAAAGGACACCCTCAGAAAGGCAGGCCCGGCCAGTGTACTTTTAAAACCTATTTAAAACAATGGAATGCAATTTGGACAGAAAATTGCAACATCTTGAGATTCACATTTGGAAAGGCGCTGCAATTAATGAGGAAAAATGCCTTTTCTTGTTATTACTTATGGAGATAAGTTCACCGACCTTGTGTGAGGTGCCATTCTCTGTACTGGGACTGAGGCAATGGTCACCAATAAAAATATTTGGTAAGAAAAGGAGAGGGGTTATCAGGAGGCCTGAACATTCCCCAGACTATCCCCATACTTTAAAAATATTTCTTAGCTGATGTTTGCCATCCTGATAGACTGCAGTTTCAGTGCTCTTTTACTTTATCAAATTAGCCTTTTTTCTTTCTAATAATGGCAATATCCTAAAGACAATTCATTTTGACCAATATGATCAGATTTTATTGCTGAAGGCAATTCTCTTATTCGGAGTGATGGCCCCGCCTATTCAAGTAGCAAATCTGATTAGCTAGGCGACCATAGCACCTCTAATCACAGCAGTTTGGTGAAGCAGTTTGGTGAAGCCGTTTGTACAAATCGATGGTAAGGCCACACCTGGAATATTGTATACAGTTCTGGTTGCCGGACCTCAAAAAGGACATAGTGGAGTTGGAAAAGATGCAGAAGAGAGTGACGAAAATGATTACAGGGCTGGGGCACCTCCCTGATGAAGAAAGACTGCAGCGTTTGGGGCTCTTCAGTCTAGAAAAAAGGCGCCTGAGGGGGGACATAATTGAGTCATACAAAATTATGCATGGAAGGGATAGAGTCGATAGAGGGATGTTCTTTTCCCTCTCTCAAAACACCAGAACCAGGGGGCATCCGCTAAAACTGAGGGTTGAGAGCAGTGATGTCATCCGGGCGCGCCAGGAACCGGAACGCCCGGATGATTGGCAGCCCTCCGCCCCTATGGCGGAGGCCAGCCACACCTCCCTGCGCCTGGAATCACTCCATTTCAGAGCGATTCGGACACACGGGAGGGCGAGAGGGCCCAGAGACAGCGTGCCCGTCCTCGGGAGATGCAGTGCGGCCCGGGCCCGTCCACAGAACTAGCGGAACGGCGTACTGGCCCGTTCCGCCAGGATGACACTGCTGGTTGAGAGAGTTAAAACAGATAAAAGGAAGTACTTTTTTACCCAGTGGGTAGTTAATCTGTGGAACTCTTTGCCACAGGAGGTGGTGATGGGATCTGGTCTAGATGCCTTTAAGAGGGGTTTGGACGGATTTCTGGAAGAAAAGTCCATCGTGGGCTATAAGCTATGATGGATTGTGCAACCTCATTAGTAGTAGGTGACTTCAGAGTACCGGGTGGAGGGAGTGGCAACAGGATGCAAGCATCTTGTTGTCTCGTGCCTCCCTGGGCCACCTGGTGGGGCGCTGTGAGATTCAGGAAGCTGGACTAGATGGGCCTTTGGCCTGATCCAGCAGGGCTCTTCTTATGTTCTTATATTCTTAAGGCTGGTTTGCTTGTCTACTCACTGACTCGTTTTATTTATTATTTCTTTTATTTCTCACATTCCTCTGAGGAGTTCAGGGTGGTGTACCTGGTTCCTTCCCTTCTTTTCTCCTCACAACAAACTGATGAGGTAGGTGAGGCTGAGAGAGAGAGAGAGAGAGAGAGAGAGAGAGAGAGAGAGAGAGAGAG